>JAVYIG010005272.1:0-140535 GCA_035222895.1 Strongylocentrotus droebachiensis
CTACTTATCTCGTATATGTTCGTATCTCTATCTTATAATAGACTTAATATTGCAAAGTCAAAATATATTAACAGTATAAAGATTAATAGCAATGTAAATGGAAAAGGTAAAAATTACAAGGTCAATTAACAGCAACACTTCAACTTTATATAGATTTTTGTTGTTGTTAAATGGGGAGGGTAGGGGGATTTTACGTGTTCCTTATGTAGATTTATTATTTTTCAGTAGTTCTTTTCATTTGTCATACAGTTCGCTTATTCAAAATATTATTATTGCGTTCATGTCAGTTTCTTTATTGGACATCATTAGTTAACATTTCTCAAGTAGACTCCAAGATTATATTAGTATTACGCTGTGTTTACCGATTGAGCTAACATGGGTTGATGAAAAGTTGATATGTATAATTAGTATGCAGATCGTATAGTCAATCGATTAAAGGTCGGGTGACATCCCAATATAAGTAAATTTTTGTTGATATGCAGGGCTGCACACAATTCCTATTTGTTTATTCAAACATCTAAATATTTCTTAGATTTGTAAATATTTGCTTAAGTAATTTTCTCAGACCTGCTGTTAGAAAATGCTCGATATCTCATTCATCTTGTGAAATCATTTTTCAATCATTAGTAAGCTAACAAGAGACAGTGGTATGTAGCTTCACTAGAGCTGGCCACTTGTTTACAATAGACTATACAATACCAAAATAGGAGTTGCTGTAGCATCAACAGGAAAAGAAAGGTAATGTGGAGGTATTGTATGAAAGAATGCAATTCTTTTGTGAACATGTGCTGAGCCGGGGGAAGTAACATACCACTGCCTCTTGTAAGCTCACTTATGATTGACAGATGATGTCACAAGATGAATAAGATCTGGAGCATTTTTTAAAGGTGGAGCATAGCAGGTCTAAAAAGAAAAAAACTTTACAAAGTATTTTACAAATCTATGAAATATATTAAGATGTTTGAAGAAGAAAACAAGTGAGTTGTATGCAGCCCTGCACATCAACAGGAATCAACTTATATTTGGATGTCTCCCGGCATTTAAGATATCCACTCCCTAAGGTGTTCGTTTTTTCCTTTCTTTTCTACAGGGATTTGATGTACAACAATATTCAGGCTATCGAAGAATTTACGTTTGAATCTCTGGCGTCTCTCCGATATCTGTATGTAATTTCAATATCATTCACTTTAATGCTAAATATATTACTCATTGCGGATATAGTATCGAAAATAATATCGCTAGTGATATTCGTTTGTCTCGCAATGTGGTCAATAAGGAATCTAAAAGATCACGACGTTTCGTATGCTACTGCAATACTTCGTCAGGTGATAAAAACTGTTGTAAGCAAGGGTCTTTTATACTTTACGGGAGGACCGTAAAGCGGTCTAAAATTCGATCGATAATTGGAACAATAACGCCCAATGCCTATTGGTCGACGCACACGGTGATCGACCAATCACCAAGGCCGCTGGTTCGGCCGCTGGTTCGGCTGATGCACCAGGCCTATTGGCCGACGCATACGGTACTCGACCAATCAACGGGCCGCTGGCTCGGGCCGTCTGCTGAATGGAATCGACCGTTGTTGGCTGGCAGGACGGCGAGTGTCATGGCGGCGTATCGTCCGCATCCAAAATTCGGGGATATCGATCCCGTTGTCTCTGCTGAAATTATTAGGATTGAGACGGATATTGATAGCTTCTTTTACCCTCCGTGTATACCAATGCCGTTCTTGGGAAAGGCACTGAACCCCGTCCCAGTCTGGTTGATGCTGGTTGTCCCAAGCATGTTCGGCTACGGCTGATTGGTCGAGTACCGTATGCGTCGGCCAATAGGCCTGGTGCATCAGCCGAACCAGCGGCCGAACCAGCGGCCTTGGTGATTGGTCGATCACCGTGTGCGTCGACCAATAGGCATTGGGCGTTATTGTTCCAATTATCGATCGAATTTTAGACCGCTTTACGGTCCTCCCGTAAAGTATAAAAGACCCTTGCTTACAACAGTTTTTATCACCTGACGAAGTATTGCAGTAGCATACGAAACGTCGTGATCTTTTAGATTCCTTATTGACCACATTGCGAGACAAACGAATATCACTAGCGATATTATTTTCGATATCATTCACTTTGTTTGATGTTTACATCCGTGGACAAGGGATTTTGAGCAATATTTGCCCCCTGATCTGTACAAACGTGTATAAAACGAGCATCAGACAGTAATTAGATATTAATAAATTATGATCCATTAAGAGGAGCAGTATTAATACCGATCGCAAATAAAATATAGGCTCTACGAAGTAGTAGTGTTAATAGTACACTGTAGACAAATAAGCTTCTGTTTACTAATGTGTTTTTGTCCCAAAAATCCAAACAGATGCACACTAACACATAAATGTTTAGGTGCTAGTATTCAAACACTTAAAACGAAGGTAAATTAGCACTTACTGTTTAACAATCAGTTTATCCGCGTGTTATGGGGCTTTCACATATACACTCCGGGGCCCGAACGGCGAGTAAAAACAGACATTTCAGTAATTTTCAGCCTGTGTCAGGCCGGCTGCCGTAAAGTTCCTACGGGCGCCGGGACAGTTTTTTAAGTGGTACGGGCGCCGTGGGGCTGAGTTGGCTGCTCCCAATTCTCCTGGCGTTTTATCTGACCGTTAGGCCGTAGAAAGCCCGTAAAGGTCCCGTAGGTCTTTACGGGCACCTTGCGATGCTCAAGGGTACGTGAATATGTGACCACACATTCCGTACAAAATGAAAATTGGAAGGTCTAAATCAACGGCAAGCCGCCGGGTAGGGAAAATTGTACGGGGCCCGGTTTATATGTGACCTATTGGTCAAGATAAGTAATGCTAAGTTCACACCGACGCCGAATTGATGGCGCATTAAATCGGCGAGCAAAGCGGCGGCAAAGCGTAACAAAGCTTAATTAAAGCGTAAAGACCGTAATAGAGCGTGAGAAAGCTTTGAGCAATTCGGGACATTCGGCAAGAGCGCCAAAAAAAATTAAACTGTTTAAAAATTTGAGGCGATCTGTCACGAATTGCGTAAAGCGGAGAGAGCGTATTAAAGCTTATCAAAGCGTCACAAAGCTTATCAAAGTTTTGCTCAAAGCGTAGGAAAGCTTAACAGAGTTTAAATTTTTGGCGCTCTTGCCGAATGTCCCGAATTGCTCAAAGCTTTCTCACGCTCTATTACGGTCTTTACGCTTTAATGTTACGCTTTGCCGCCGCTTTGCTCGCCGATTTAATGCGCCATTAATTCGGCGTCGGAGTGAACTTAGCATAACATATCTCAGGAGATCGTGAGATTTTTTGAAAAAATGACGCCGAATTGATCGCCGATTTAAAGCGCGACATTCGGCGTCGGTGTGAACTAGGCATAAGCGTTTGTAGACACGCTGCTGCTAGCAGTTCACAAGCACTATTTGCAGAAATAATTGGTTGAATCTGGTTGAAGTTGGTTCAAGTATACGAGTTATGCCCTATTACAAGTTCTTGTTTTACTCTCTCTGGAACCAGGTTCTTCCATGATTCTGAATTGGGAGCTATCGATCGCAATGCACTTGCTGGTCTCACATCAATAGAGAAAATGTAAGGAAACTTTCTGATTTCAGTTCTTATTGTTGTTATTTTCTTGCGTTCTTTTCTGGAGCTGATGACTACAACCCGATGACATTTGCATCGGGTAAAACGAAATGCAAAAAGTCTAAATATACAAATTAAAAGAAATAGTTTGCCTCACAACTCTAACTCCCGTTGCTATCCTTCATGTGAATGGTCTTTGTAGCGAGGTATATAATCATTTATTTGAATTAGACATCAATTAGATCTCTGAAACGATAAGCATAGGCGACGTAGGACTTAAATATGCACATTTCATTTCCAATCACAGAAAAGAATAAGGGACTCTGCGTTAGAAGTCTGCAACATGTAATCAAGACAACTCATGTGCACTTCTAGAATATAAATGGGAGCGGGGGGGGGGGGGGGGGGTTGCGGTTCGTGCGTTCTTTTTCTACAAGTGCTTCGCTAAAATCCATTTATAATCTTCAGGGGAGGAACTTGAGCCCCCAGGCCCCTTCTACCACTATTTCACTACCCTTTTCTCTTATCATCCAGGTCTACATCTGATAATCGTCTGTGTTGTCTTCTAGAGGACAACGTGAACTTCACCTGCGCTAGCACATCACCGACGAGTCCATTGGAAACCTGTAGCAGGCTCTATCCGAACTGGGCCTTGAGGGTTGCAGGATGGTTCATGGGGTTGTTGGCTTTGGGCGGTAACGGGGTCGTTCTCTTTGTTCGGCTACGTGATAGGAAGAAGCACACATCTAAGGTTCAGAACACCATGATTGGTAGCTTAGCAATGGCTGATATTCTGATGGGACTGTACATGATCATCATCACTTCTGCTGATGTTTACTACGGTGATGAGTTCTATCTCAGTGCTCCTCAATGGCGGGATTCCAACATGTGTAGATTTGCTGGTTTCCTCGGGTTTCTCTCTAGTGAGGCATCGGTCCTTACCTTGACCTTGATCACTGTTGATAGGTTCATTAGCATCATGTTCCCCTTCGGAAATCTTAAGATTCAACACAAGAAGTCCTTGATTCTCGTCGGGACAGTCTGGTCTTTTACCATAGTGTTAAGTCTGGGTCTTGTGATTGTTACATCCTACAGACCAGATGTGTACGGACTTTCCGACGTGTGCCTTGGTCTCCCGCTCCATGTCGAGGCACAGGACACAGGAATGCTGGTTATCAGCGGCATTAATGCAGCTGAGGTTCAGGTTAACTACGTGAGTACCAACAAAAGTTTTAAACCTCCATGGTTATTCTCCATTATAATCTTCATTGGATTAAATTTGGTTTCCTTCGCTTTTATCTCGGTCTGTTACATCCTGATCTTCATCAAATTTAGTCGGTCTTCGGCTAAAGTCCGCAACACCAAATCCCATAAGCAAGAGACCAAGTTGGCCGTTCGTATGGCACTGCTCGTTGCTACCGACCTCGCCTGTTGGATGCCAATAATCATCATGGGCATCCTTTCTCAAACTGGGGCCGTCACCCTCAATCCGTCCCTCTACGCCTGGACAGTGATCCTCATCGTCCCCATCAACTCATCCATCAATCCCTTCCTCTATACCTTCATCATGTACATCGATGACAGAAAGAAGAAGAAGAAGAGAAAGAGCAAAGACAACCAAATAAACTCACCAGAAGTGCAAACCAACGCAGTGTAAATCAGCCTCCTGTCAACGTACCGACCAAAGATCCAATCTCTCGCGTGTAAGGTAGTGGAGTTTAACCATCACTTCACAATTGTTATTATTATTTGCTTATCTTTTAAAATATTGTTAACAACACGATGCCCAAACTTTGTTTATTGATAAAAACTATATTTCCTACGAGATGCTACATATATAATATTTATTTTTCGTTTTATCAGCGCTCAGATCAGTATTGTGTAAAAGCGCTTAATAAGAATAAATCATTATTGTTGCTCATAATAAGCATGTACTGTTGGCAGAACACGCTTCTGATACTAAAAACCCCTCTATCTACAGAAAGATTTATGATCTGTTGATGGAATATACAGCCCACGAGGCTGGCCTTCTAATGGACCGTCAATGTCACACTATTGGGCCTCCTAACAAACCAATGTTTAGGGTTCACTGGGATTGGAAGGACCTCATTCATGTTCCCCAAATCTCCGGTAAAGGGGTACTTTTCATGCAACAAAGTCCGGCTCGTAATACACAACAAATCGGCCCGTAGTTGACTTTACACACCGAATTTAGGGGGTGTTTTCATGGGAGGGAACATGCATACGTGTACCCTAAATACCACTAAGTGGAGGGCGGTTCACTTGACCAACGCCTGACAAGGCCGAAAGCAATAATAACCGAAATTCTTTAAGTATTTAGTGCAATTTTTTGATGGGGGGGGGGGGGGGGGGGGGCTCTCCCTCGTTGCTGTCGGTCCCATGGATCTTTTAGCATCCTTTTGCTCTTGCTTTATATTTTCTGATTTGTCGGTCTTGTTGGCTGTCAGTCTAGTGGGGCTTTTAATCTCGTGAATCTTGTGTCAATGTTAGTCTCGTAGGCTGTCGGTCTAATAGGTTTTCGGTCTCATAAATCTTGTGTCAATGTTGATCTCGTATGCTGTCGGTCTAATGGGCTATGGATCTCGTGAATCTGTTGGTCTCGTGGGCTGTTTGTCATTTTTTTTAGACAGTGGCTCAGCATTCAGTATTGAAAGTGGCTAATGGAACGATAAAGGTCTTTACTTCTCGATGTATATACAAATGAAAATGTTATCATTTCATGTGCCTTCCTAAATTCGCTAAGGGTGGAAACTATTTCCTCAGTCAATGGGGCGGCATGTGTGGGGGTTTAACGGGGAGGGGGAGGGGTGGGGCACATTCTGAAACATAATGTGATTTTTTTTTTCCATAGAAACCATATCAAATATATGTTAAGGTCAAACGGTAATACAGGGGTCTGTTGTCCCTAATATAAAATAAATTGAATCTATCGAGCTGCCGCAGCATTTAATTAAGAACAAAGAGGGGAAAATATATAAACCTATAGAGTAAAACAAAAAGTATTTCCATTTAACTTTCAAGATTACAAACAAGATGATAATTAACATTTATCTGAAATACAAGTGATTGATGTATCGGTAAAAGAAGAAATTTTAAGTAATTCATTGTGTTGTTCTGTTATTGAGCGCAGCACCTTGTAAACCAATTAAACTGTTAGACAAAAATGTATCTTAATGTCCATAACTTATTTCATTAAATGTGTATAATATAGAGGGTGATATATATTGTGTTCTGTTGTAAATACTCTCACACCGTGATATATAATAAGTAATGATTATAAATGTTTCTATATATTGCTTGTCATGATGAAAAGGTGAAGACATGAACATTATTCGAAACAATCATTTATATTTTATAGATTGTTATTAAACATATAAAAACATATTGTGTGGATAATGTGACATTATATCATCCATTTTTAATGAGGAGACTCGTGCAAATTATGTTAGTCCGAAAAAAATTAAAAGACAAAAACAAAGCTCTGCTGTATCTTGCAAGAATCTAATTTAATGGATTGTAGGGTAGTAGGTATTATCATTAGGTTACTATTGTTCTGAATGCTATGAAAATCAATATAAGATTTCGTGTTGATATTTTCTTATTGTCTCTCTCGATTCGCAAATATATGTAGCATCCGTATTTATAAGTAATAATATTAAGTCATTCCAATATATCTTAATATAATTGTGTAGCATTTATATATTGCACAGGGCTACATTGCATGCATCTTTTAAAATGGGGTTGTAAATATCTTAATATAAAGTTTTTTATGAAATCACATCATATACATGTACATCAATAGATATAGATATAGAACGCTATTCAGTTGATTCAGCTTTTAAGACATTTGTATACGCGATTTGGAAATGTATAGAGGACTAGTTATATTATAATTATAATCAACAGTATAATCTTCTATTTGATTCATTACAGACCGTGTTCATTATCAAAGTCAACGTATAGCGGCTGACTGACTCAAATAGACAGCAATCTTATTTATGAGCACGGTCTGTTTTATGTTTGGCTTCGTGCCAGTACCGTACATTGTAATGGTAATATTAATCCTGACGGGATCTGTTTTTATTAAAATAAGCGAATAAATAGAATTTAGATTCTTTAGTAATTACTTTGTGTGTCAGGTCTATATTTTGTTTAAGTTATCTACTTCGTTATGCAAAACAGTCACCAGTAACATGATGAAGGTTTGCATCAATTTAGGCCAATTATTTGTAAGGTTCATAGTAGTGGGTTCTTATGGGGAATTTGACACCGTTCCAATGTTATTGTCAATCCCCACGAGCGGCCTTCACTTTAATTACAACCTGCAGATCTTATGTAATGCACTGTTCCCTATATAATGAACTAGCTGAAACTGATTTCTCATCATAACTACATTTCCCCTCATCGAGGGCAAGCCGTTGGTCCAGGAGTAAATTTGCCGGTGGGACAACAAATTTCGGTGCCTGGCTGAGAGACATGCATGTGCGCGTATTAATTGGCAATTCAACCAAATCTGCGTGGCGTCAGCGAATTATGATGCAATATACATGAACACTGACTACTCTGTGGCTTCAGTTAATTTCACAAAGTTTTGTCTCGATAGGTACTTTATATGAACATTCTATAAAGAAGGGGCCATGCATGGATGCAAATTATTTAAATTTCAATGACTTTCCATATTTCTCTTATAGTGATCCATATTCATTTTTGATGTAATTTTCTAAACTGTTTGTTTACGTACGTATTCTGAAAGGCGCCTTAAGCATTCCATGGAATGGATATGAGCGAATAAAAAAATGTTGCTGTTATTATTATTATTATTTAATACATGGTGAAAACATATTGCGTTGTACTGATAGCGTATGGGCTAATAATTATGACTTCGCGGGTTCGATAAGTACAGGAAAAAGTGCAATTAAAATAACGCCTGATTGACTGATATAATTATGGGCCAAAATGAACCTTAAAAATGGGTATTGGTTTAGACGCTTCAGCCGCACCCCCCCCCCCGTCCAAACCAAATCTGAGTACCCCCTCCCCCCCCCCCCGGATATATATATTGATTGATTGATGGATTTTTGTTGTTGGTTGATTGATTGATTGGTTGACTGAGTGATTGATTAGTCGATAGGTTTATTGTTGATTGATTGATTGATTGATTGATTGATTGAATTGCATTTGGTTTTCTTATTGATTGGTTGGTTGATTGAATGATTGATCTATTGAACTATTGATATAATGAATGATTGATTGATGCATTGCACGATAAGCCTGGATTGATTAATGGATGAATGGATTGATTGCTTGATTCATGTTATTCGTCAAGTATAATGCATTTAAATCATGGCCAATATACAAGACAAAGATAAACTTGCAAAAGATGACACATGGAAAGCTAATATAATAAGCATAATTTACCTAAATGGTTATTAAATATATCATACCGCCTCCTACCGCCCCCTTGATGTACATAGGTATATAAATAATGATAAAATATATAAATAAATAAAAAGTATAAAGCGTGCAGTCATGTCATATAATAAACCGAGGCCAGTCAATGTATTATACGTATTGGCCTGCTTAGCAGGGCATCTAGAGTAACGTGGGTCCGTGATTTCATGAGTAGCATTTAAGTTTAACCTGAAATATAATCTCAGATTTTAAGTGTGCTTGCATGTGAATGGACACACCAAGAGAGCTGAGGAGACTCGGAGGAGGGGAGGAGGAGGACGAGGAGGCGGAGAGAGAGAGAGAGAGAGAGATGGGGGGGGGGGGAGGTGAGCGTAAGAGCCTAGGTAGGTCCATGGTAAGAGGGTCCATATTACATTCAGCGATTCGCACTATACATGTAGGCCTATATCTAACTTCATTGCATGAATGAACGCATTCGATGCTGTTTCAAGCACTAAATCTAATATAGGCATTACGCGAGGTCTAACAGGGTATTTGAGGAATATGTTATCATGAGTATAAACCACTTTTGTGTGTGTCATTGGGTAATTTTTGGTGCCGAGTTCGAGCATGAATAATGCCATAAATTAGTTGCAAATTTTAACACTAATGAGGCATAATTATACAAATTTATACAAAATTAACATATTGTTATTTTACATATCCTCCCATTCCAACTTTAATTAAAACACAATGTGATGTCACATTATTACTTGATAAACAGCATGAAACAATACTATTTTGGTTATTTTATGCAAATCTATGCAAATTTCTGTGAAAATGAATGTCCTGAAGAGTGCCATACAAAGCAATTTTTAATAAAACTGGATGTACGGTAAAAAAAAAAGTAACCATTAATGACAAGAACCAGTAATTTTGCAATTTTTACATCTCCTAAATATTGAGGTCCTAATTATATGCAAAGTTATGCTAAAAGGAAAATATTTATTAGAATAGTGATATCGACTCCACTTTGGCTTTTTTTTAAGGAAATTAGTAGTAAGCAGATAAATAAAAAGCATTTAGAAAGAGAGAGAGTGGAGGAGAGAGAGAGAAGGGGGACGGAAGAGAGAGAGACACACAAAGAGAGATGAAGGGTGGTGACGTTTAAAGATCTCCCCAGACGTAAAAAATCATATCTGATTGATACACGTCTGTAAAAACCCAACACACACAAGCACACACACACACACACACATTCCTAGCTTATTTTTCCTGATTTATGTGTCATATGAAAGGGCGGAAAATGAACTTTCTAGAAATGTGATTTTCTCTTTGAAATTCAGATACCGTCCGCCAAATGACTTCTTAGTACCCTTTTTTCAAATTGATTCTAATCACTCATGCGTGAAATATGCATCATAATATGATTTGCATCAAATAAAAGAGGGGGTGAGATAAGCGAAAACAATTGAATATCACTGATCTTACAGGCTCTAAACACAACAAGTAAGCCGACGGACCGAAAGAAATGATCGAAGAAAATGAATGCCAATTTAACCAGGGGCTTCAGAGAATAAAAGAGAGATAGATCGCAAGGGAGAGAAAAGCGTTTTCATGATGAAAGGAGGCCGACAGAACGAAAGAAATTAATGGAGAAAATGAATGCCAATATCACCAGGCGCTTGAGAAAATAAAAGAGAGATACATCGCAGGGGGGGGGGGGAGCGAAATCAATTATACACTGTTGGTCATAATGGTGGAATAATTATTTTTACCCCAGTTTAGGGAAGGATTTAAAAATTTAAAAAAATCTAATAGATCTAGATAATGGCATACATTCTCAGATTTTATTGAATATTAATTTGCGAGTGTTTGTTTTGCGTGACTGCCAATTATACACTGTTGGTCATAATGGTGGAATAATTATTTTTACCCCAGTTTAGGGAAGGATTAAAAAAAAAAAAAAATCTAATAGATCTAGATAATGGCATACATTCTCAGATTTTATTGAATATTAATTTGCGAGTGTTTGTTTTGCTTGACTGCTAAATCATATGTGTGCTACTATGCTAATCAGCTAGGGAACCTACGTCCTTAAATCATAATTGACAGTAATGAGGATTAATTAAGGGCACTAATATAGCTGATCGACACGATTTTTATCCTGGGGCCTCACAGTAACGAGGCCATTGCTTAGCCCCTGAATCATGACTGTTCGCAGTGTTTGCTAGGGTACGCGGCCGCCCCCTCAAATCCCCCAAAACGAAGAAAATGCAATAAATTGTCAAAAATTCATTGCATTTTCCCCCGGCCCCCAACAGGAAAACTTCCTCTGTGTGGCCATGCCTTTAACCATAATATACCTGTACATGTGTGTGTTCCCCTTTCCAATTTCCTGGGTTTTTTATACATGCAGAATCCGGTTGAAAATATTAATAACGTATGAAGGGTAGGACGCGGTGTGCCAGACGTGTTATATATGATTCACTCGAATAAATATTTACATTTCTGCGTCTACCGAGAACAATCATGACGATAGCTTTCATGAGAAGAGAAATAAGGACATAATAACATGAAAAACCACAGTTTGTTTACTTATAACGGGATGGAAAGGCGGCGTGAACACGGTTTCATTCAAACGGATAAGTTGCCCCACCCCGTACTATTATACTGACTGTGATTTTGAGTCCCACTGGGCTGTTGGTGTTTAATTCTCACTTGATCCGATTTTGTAATATAAATTTCAATTTCCTCATATCAAAATAGAATAGCGGTATGCGGAACAACCCAATAAAAAGAGAAAATGGCTGGTCCTAGCTTGCTATTATGACGTGTATGATCGATATCTGTCCCACCCAGTAGCGGATCCATGATTCTCTGAGAGGAGGAGGGGGGGGGGGGGTAACCGTAACAAATCGGGAAAAACAACCAAGGGTCTACATTAGAAGCCGGGCGCACAAAGAGGGTACATTTTCTTTCCTAAGATATTATGTCAGATGTGGGTTGCGGGGGGGGGGGGGGGGCACAACCCCTCCACCTGCTAAACCTTAATCCACCTTATGTACCGTTCCGCCTCCGCATGTAATCGCCGTGAACTTCACATTTTATCATCCTTTTATGGGCATAACCCGCATAAAAATCCCTAGCTGCACTATTGAACAATAACCATGAATGGTGTTTACGTCAAATATAGATCTTCACACATACAGGCTGGTGCACTCGATCGGCAATATTTCCATTGCATATCATTCACAGTCATGATACATGCAAGGAGATGCATGTGTAGTACTGTCACTCTTAACCGTTGTGAATACATCGACATAATCAATGACAGTCTCGACCTAGAGGTCTAACTTGCAAAGTTTATAACTTCCAGAGTTGCATAGGATGGATGGTAGCGGGAGATGGTGTGGTATGCCAACTTGGTGGTGTATGGTGGCGCTCATGGCATTCATGGTTCATATCGCACAAGCAGAAGGAAAGTTAGAGGGATTAGTCAACTTTATATTTGGAGTAGAAAATACACCGTTTTCCATGAAGTTGGGATAACTTTGTCAAACCTTTTTCCATACAATGATTCTGACAACATCATTAGGCCTTTATTCTCGATAGATAAAGGTTTAATATTCTCAAAACTTTATTGATCAATCTAAAGAGTCACAGAGAGAGAACTCTATAGTTCCTAAAAGATAGAAATCATTATTTTCATAATCATTTCTTTTCCTGAAAAGAGGTTTAAATAAACATTCCAACTTTATGGGTCACTGTGTATCGGAGTTTAATAGAAACTGTCTTCATTGTGTGGTAATCTACCATAAACTGTTTTAAGAGTTTCTTTTTAAATGTTGGAACTCTGAAACTTTACAATCACATTGATTTTATTATTCTTGTTAAAATACAGTACATCGTGTACAATTGGTTGATTACATGCATGGACATGGGGGGGGGGGGGGATAGTGAGCACTAATTATTTTGTTGGCCCTCGAAAATTTGAAAAATTGCACACCCCCCCCCCCCTCCCCCCTTAAGCGCTAGGGGGGGGGGGCATCTCCAAAAAAAAAGGGTAAAATTAACGTTAACAAATGCAAAAATCCCCATTTTTGTTCCTAGGGGGGCCGTGGGCCGGGCCCCCGGGTCCCCCCCCCCTGTTCCGCCACTGTACATGCATGTATTATTTTGGATAACTGCACGTCTGTACATGTGTTATTTCTCTCTCTCACTCTCTCTCTCTCTCTCTCTCTTTCTCTTTCTCTCTCTCTCTCTCTTTCTTTCTCTCGATCCAATTCAAATTGTCTTTTCCCTTAGTCGTCCCCCTCCTAATTAGCACCCCACACGAAATGGCAATGCTCTTATTGTTTTTCGTTGGGGGAGGGGGGATTCTCTTTTTTCATCATAATTATCAATTCCTTTTTTCTTCTTTGGACTCTCTCCTAAGTTATCAGGTAGAAACCAGATTCACAATGATTATACATGCACGCATAGTCTTTATATGTAATAAAGTATAGTTATTGTGATCTTACAAATAAAATGCAAAGAGACACACGCGCGCGCGCGCGTGTGTGTGTGTGTGTGTGTGCGTGTGTGTGAGGGAGATCGAGAGAGAGGGGAGAGATTGAACGAAAAATTATAAGAGAAGGGTCGAGTCGAGAGAGAGAGAGAAAGAGAAAAAAATAGAGGATTGGGGGAGGGGGGACACGAAATATGACATTTGGTATTTTGATAGAACATTCATTCGTCATTTTTCCACCGAGAGGCATAACTATCATTGACAATGACATTGTGTCGTCATCGCGTACATTGCCGGTCATTGTATGTTTTCCATATCAACATAAACATATTGGCCCGAATTCACAAAGGAGGTTTGAAACGCGTCATATATTGACCCAGATAAACCTAGGTTTGTCGACAAACCTCCTTTGTTAATTCGGACATACAAGTTTGAGGCGATCCACATCCTAGCTACATGTGCCCGCGTTTGAGCCTAAATATATAGTTCCCGCTATGATTAACCGCCGCCAACACTAAGGGCAAGGCTCCCCAAAAAGGAATCACGAACGTCCAAAAGACGTCCTTCCGTAAGTTGATAAATTCTCAAAGGGTTTGAACATGCAAGTAAAAGAAACCTTTACCTTTACCGGAATCGATCGAGTTACACTGCAAGACAACACGTACATTTTTATACCAAAGTTATAACATTCATCGAAGTAGATTAACCCTCCTAGTGCCACGATACAACAAGGGAGTTAAAGCAGCCATATGGCATGTGCGTGTGCCGGGAAAAAAAGGCTTAGATTCCGCATCAAACACACACCACACTTACACCGCAGCTGTCAACACCCACACATACTTC
Source organism: Strongylocentrotus droebachiensis (assembly GCA_035222895.1). Lineage (NCBI taxonomy): Eukaryota > Metazoa > Echinodermata > Echinoidea > Camarodonta > Strongylocentrotidae > Strongylocentrotus > Strongylocentrotus droebachiensis. Next base: position 14,352 of record JAVYIG010005272.1, read on the forward strand.
AATATGCAACATTCACAGCACCGTGACGCACATCCATATCTACGGATGTTTAAATAACCATTGAAGGCCTATATGATAAGTGACACCAAACGAATTCAACGAAAAGCAACGGATTAAACTTTTGATTATGCTATAGTATAGGCCCATCATCCTTATTGTGGATAGGTCTTTTATCTTCGAGTCGATCAGCCTATCATGCTAACGTAAATTCAACACAGTCAAGACGTTTCTGTAAGTATATAGTTCGTATGTATCAATTACTTTATTATTATCATTATAAATTATGGAAAAGAAAAACGTTTGAAATTATATATCTAATTTCGAGTTCCAAGCATAGTTGGGGGAAGGGTGAGGTGGGGGGGGGGGGGGGGGGGGTGAGGATATCTCTTCCAATTAAACGTGGCCCTTATTAACCAATCTGTCCGCCCCTCCCCTTTCATGGCACATCATGCACCTACAAGATAATTTCAAGGGGGATAAGGTCATAAGGATGTCTCTTCATATTAAACGCTGCTCGAAGTATCCCTTCTGCTCGCGCCCGTCCCCTTCCCGTCACCTTATAGGAAACCTCACCCCAATGAATAACTTTATTTATTCTGAGAGATTTATTACATTCTTTCATCAATCTACAAGATTCCCCACCAAAGTGTATAAAAGAGGCATAAAGCAAGAACAATGTACAGTTTCTCAGCACGACATGGGCATCTATTTTCTTGCATTCAAAAATAATAAATGCATTCAAATTTATGGATGCTTCCTTCCCAGGTGTGTGTTGTGATGAAGCATTTCATTCACCTGCTATTATCCTTTGTACTACAATTGCCAGAACGAAAATTGCATTAATAAGTTGGTGCTCTTCTGGGGTGGAGGTTTCTCATAAATGAAATAGATCTGTTAACTGCTATATGTTAGTATCTCTATATAAATTAGTTACAATATTGTTCCCCTGCTATCTATTTTTCACCAAATATAATTTGTATCTTCTCAGCTATGATTTTCCTCTTTTGAAAAGTTATTAATTTAAAAAGTCTTTCCAACTAAAGCTTGGTGCATGATACATTTACAAATTCAACTGGTACGTCACGTTTTCAAGCAAATGGCTGCGGCCATGTCATGCTAAAAATGCATAAAATCATGCCAAGAATATCTTCATTTATATATCTCTTGTACATTTTTGTAAGGAATTTTGTACATCAAAGGGCAGGAATACATTTCAATTTTTATAATGCCTACACTTATTCTTTGGAGTGATGTTTCCTTTAACGAACATTTTATAGCAATATACCACAAACATGATTATTTGCAATAGACTTTTATGGACATGTCGACTATATGCTAGACTCTGCTAGACCTAACACATCTTATTGACTATTATTAGTTTAAAGGGACTTGGCAGATGAGAGAAAATGATGCTAAGGTAGTGACTTCAATGCTAGCTGTGCAATCAAAGATAATCTGAAATTTTGAGTGAAAATATAAACCATCACAAAGCAATGAATTGGCTGTAGGTCTATATACCATTCCTACATTTAGGTGTTGAAATATTTTTTTGTAAAGCCTGTTTTATGTATTATTTCATAGAAAAACGGTTGAGATAATTCAAAAATTGGTTGGGAGAATGCATTGTTAGAGGGAGTTACACCTTGACACCTTCAAAGAAAACCATAATTATCTTTGATGTATATAATATTATATTGATTAACATTTCATAAAAATAAAAATAAAAATTCATCAACCTCCAACAATGGTACCGGTTCACCCCGCGTTTGATTATTCCTAACCAGGATATTGGCTCGGTTCCAAACGTATCTAAAGGCAATATATAGATGGGATTATGCACACGTTGACAAATAATAAAGGTTTGGATCTCGGTCCAAACCTCACTTTCTCGCGTTCATGTGAACGTGCCTTATGTTAACTTTAAATTGCCATATGGTCATAAATGGATGTGGTGCAGATTTAAATCACGCTTGGTTTTCAACGACATTGAGATTTATCATTATAGAGTTAAAAACGTCCTGACGAATGTTGAAACCGTTAAAAATACATCATTGGTGAACAGTCCCAGACCGATCGATTGGGGGGAGGGGGGGGGGGGTTGTGTGGTGTTTTATCCCTCTGTACATTAAGACGATTTTCCCTTTTCATCTTCTATTCTTCTCATTCGTTCTTATATTTACATTGTGTTGATTTATTGATGTGATTAAAATGTAAACATCAAATTATTTGATTTTTATTTGTTATAAATGAAATTTGAAGAAAAATGGTACATATAACATAGGCCCTTCTGCGAATATCATTAAGTTACTGGTGTTGTTGTGGCATATACCAAAAAATACAGATTGGGGGGTCCGTTAGCGCCTAATTAACTGGAGGACTGAAAAGGAAAGTTTAAAGAAAGTTAAATGAGTTTTCATAATATAGCCCAGGTGTGTTTTTTTCCAAATACTCAAGAGTAAAAAAAAAACGCCTGTATTAAAATCACGATAACATCAATACCTCTGTACATGTACTGTGTATGTGTTCCCCTTTCCAATTTCCTGGGTTTTTTATACCTGCAGAATCCGGTTGAAAATATATTAATGACGTATGGAGGGTAGGACGCGGTGTGCCAGACGTGTTATATATGATTCACTCGAATAAATATTTAACTTTTCTGCGTCTACCGAGAACAATCATGACAATAGCTCTCATGAGAAGAGAAATACGAACATAATAACATGAAAAAGCACAGTTTGTTTACTTATAACGGGATGGGAAGGCGGCGTGAACACGGTTTCAGTCAAACGGATAAGTTGCCCCACCCCGTACTATTATACTGACTGTGATTTTGAGTCCCACTGGGCTGTTGGTGTTTAATTCTCACTTGATCCGATTTTGTAATATAGATTTCAACTTCCTCATATCGAAATAGAATAGCGGTATGCGGAACAACCCAATAAAAAGAGAAAATGGCTGGTCCTAGCTTGCTATTATGACGTGTATGATCGATATCTGTCCCACACAGTAGCGGATCCATGATTCTATGAGAGGAGGGGGGGGGGGGGAGGGGGTAACCGTAAAAAAATGGGAGAAAAAACAACCAATGGCCTAAATTAGAAGCCGGGAGCACAACAAGGAAAAGGGGATGGGTACATTTTCTTTCTTAGGATAAATACGTCAGATGTGGGTTGCGGGGGGGGGGGGCGCACCCCCTCAACCCACTCAACCTTAATCCACCTTAATAATGTACCGCTCCCCATGCATGTAATCGCCGTGAACTTCACATTCAGTTCATCCTTTTATGGACAAAACCCGCATTAAAATCCCTAGCCGCACTATTGAACAATAACCATGTATGGTGTTTACGTCAAATATAGATCTTCACACCTGCAGGCTGGTGCACTCGATCGGCAATATTTCCATTATATATCATTCACATAATGATACATGCAAGGAGATGCATGTGCAGTACTGTCACTCTGAACCGTTGTGAATACATCGACATAATCAATGACAATCTCGACATAGAGGTCTAACTTGATAAGGTTTATAACTTCCAGAGTTGCACAGAATGGATGGTAGCAGGAGATGGTGTGGTATGCCAGCTTGGTGGTGTATGATGGCGCTCACGGCATGCATGGTTCGTGCCGCACAAGGAGAAGGTGAGATATTAAAGGGATAGTCAACTTTATATTTGGAGTAAAAGATACAACTTTTTTTTTCAATGAAGTTGGGATAACTTTGTATAACCTTTTTCCATACAATGATTCTGACAACATCATTAGGCTAGTATATTCTCGATATATAAAGGTTTAATATTCTCATAAAATGTATTGATCAATCTAAAGAGTCACAGAGAGATAACTCTATAGTTCCTAAAAGATATAAATCAATATTTTCATAATCATTTCTTTTCCTGAAAAGAGGTTTAAACAAAAAACATTCCAAATTTATGAGTCAAAGTGTATTTTGAGTTGAATAGAAACTGTCTTTATTGTGTGGTTATCTATCATTGTTACAGCGCTTAGAGACTTCGGTGGTAAGCGCTTTATAAATTAAGTTTTTATTATTTGTATTGTTATCATAATCTGCTCTAAGAGTTTCTTTTTTTTACGCTGGAACCGTCTGAAATTTTACAATCAAATTTATTTTGTATTCTTCTTGTTAAAATACAGTACGCCGTGTATTGGTTGATTATATACTACATGTACATGCATATTCCTAAATACACATGTGAACATAAACAATAATTATCCAAATCAAAAATAAAATAAATCGATGGCTGGATTGCTCTATTCACAGCCATTGATATAAGGGTTCTGTTATAATAGCGAACAATGCCTTATCGGTACCCGTTGGTACCCCATGGTCCCCTTTGTCTTAATAAGAAAAAAGGGACCATGGGGACCAACAGGTACCGTTAACTGAGCGCTGATTTGATGAGATAGGCCTAACCACCTGTCAGTGACCATGCAAGGAGGTCTAATCCCTCCTGGCCAAACGTGTGCAGATATGCTTTAAAGGTCCAGAAATAGTTAACCAGAGAAATCAATAACAGAAAGTATAACAGCAAGGAAGGAGACACTGACGCAAGGAACACATCCAATTAAAATCAAACTTTGCCTCGTTTGCTTTCCTTTGTGTTTCCTTGTGCGTTTCTCCTCAAATGGGATGACGAATGCTAAATTCTTGTTGTTTTTCAAGAAATAATCATTGTAGTCAATGACTGTATATTTTGAATGTCTCCTTTCAATGTTCATGGGACCATCCCTAACATGTGGCAACTTATGTAAATACAGCATTACTTTAATACACTTTCATACCATTGCCTTGTGTGTTACATTACTTTTATGTTAGAAATGTTTACCCACTTTTTTGAATAAATATAGATTGGGAATACTTAACATCATTTGAGCAGCAGCAAACCAATTTGATTGACTTATTTGGGACTCGCCTTACAGGGACTCCTGTCTTGGCCATGTATGTGTCTAAAAGTATCTGTTAATGTGAATTGGCTATTAAAGCCACACTGTCCTATTTGTAGCTACTTGCTCCCTCGACATATAGAAAACAATGCATAATCGGTGACCATTGGTCCCCCATGATCCTCTTTTTCTAATGTTAATTGAGAGTTGAGTTGATGGGATAACCACCTGTCCAGTGACCTTGCAGGGTGGTCTAATCCCTCCTTTAAAATAGTACAGATATTCTTTAATTGTTCGCAGTTGCACAATATAATTATGTAGGCCTATAACAAATAAATATCCAGTCAATATACATGTTAGTGTTAGGACACAAATAAAGCATATTATTTTTTGTTCCTTCTCAATTTAAATCCAGAAACCACTCCACCGAATGTGACTTGTGATAACGTCACAACGAAGCCCTTTTTCCCGAACAGTTTTCTTGGACTGGATGAGGGTGTTACGTTCACATACGAGGATTTGAACCCTGACCCCAGTGGGGTAACTTATAACGTAACCATAGGACCAGAGGGTGATCTCTTCCCGCCCGGACGCACCCCAGTGACAATGTACGCGGACGACATATTTCTTAACAGGGCGACATGTTTTTTCTACGTGGAAAATACGCGTAAGTATCGAAATGGATCAACAGCCCACGAGCAAAGGCTCTATCCCCCGCTTTGTATTAAGTTTTGGAAAAACAAGCAATCCAGAGTTTTAAGAACGTAAAGATCTGGCAGGTTTGTAGCGATTAATCAAAGAAATATTGTTATGTTGAACAGTGCCACAATAAAACAATGGAGTACTTTAAGAACCAGACATATTATGACTGTGTTGTTGGAGAGGGTAACAATAATTACCAGCAGCAGTATTCTACGTTGTATATTTGGCAAACTGAGTGGGAGAACAGTTGAACAAAAGAGTATTTTTTACAAAACCAATGAGCCGGTGCGGGAATTAACCTACCGTAGATATGTCATCCATTGTGTGCGTCAGATAAAATATTGCGAGCTGATTTTATAGTTATCAGTTCCGTTTTGCGTTCTAGTTTGATAATTATTATGACCGCAATTGGCATGTTTGGGGTCGGTTTGGAGGGTGTGATTGGATGTAATGCATTCAATTTCGTCAGTTTGTGCATACAATGTAATTTTAGACCTTATTTGAAGTAGCAGTTCTAAAGGGATTTTTCTGTTGTTGGGGGGGGGGGGGGGGTTCTGGGCAGCTGAAGAAACCTTCAAGCCCTCAAATATTTCGCAAAGGCCAATGTAGAAAATCAATACAAGAGCCCTAAGCCCCTGATGAGCTACTACCCCAAAAGATATAGCTTCTATCTACTCTTCTAGCTCGGGCCTCTATTTCAAAACCACCCCTTCTAACCTACTCCCAAATAAACGAATAACTCGATTTGTTTTCCTTCCTCTGTATAGTGCCTGAGCTACCAGTTAATTGCCCAGACCTGAACAGAACGGTCGTCACTGACATGGGACTGCCCACATATTCTTACACCGCTTCCATAGAGGCCAGTGACGTCACAAAGACCTCTTCCGGGTACAGATATCACGGAGGTTCAGTTAATGTGGAACCTACAATGGCCATTGGTAGCAAGCTAGATGTCGGTACCCATCTAGACACAGTCTTGATTTCGGATGAAGTGCTGAATAAGACGTGCATAGGGTATATTGTTGTTCAGGGTAGGTTGTTTGAACTAAGAAATGTCTGACTTGTCTTAATGATAATCATCATAATGACAATACATTGGCGGATCTATGGGGGGGGGGGGGTAATAAAAATGTGATGTGCATAGAAAAACGTATAGATGCCAGGAAAACATCACTTACGTGGGTTAAAAATAGCACCCCAAAAATTTCGCCTCGCCGCATCGTCATTGGGTCAAACCCCCCTTAGCAAAAAGCTAGATCCGCCCCTATAATAGTAATGGTAAAACAACGTATGTGGACCACTTTTAGACTATATGGTGACTTTATTCGTGTATAAAGTTCATCGTTGTTGCAACTTCTCTTCTCTCTCAACATTAGTATTGTTCTTGATCATTATAGTATCGACAACATGCACAAATTAATATGTAATTAAGACATAGTATCAAAATGGTATTAACATCATGTGCGCGAATTCATTTCTAATTCATCACTGTAGTAATATGTTAGATTCATCTTATCTTCATTCCATTTCATGTGACACATTAGAGCCATCTAAACTTTTTATAATATATATACATTTAATATATATATATATATATATGGGTATATATACGTATATATATATATATATACAGTGTATATAAATTATATTATATATATATATGTATATATAAAATCAGCCCTACTGTCTCAAAGGTACTATGTTCCATTTGCAGGACAAACAAATGAAAGGTTAAATGCCAACGGCATTTGCAGGTTATTTCTAATTTAGAACTTCACCCAAAACGAAAGGGCTTGAAAATGGCTTTTAAGTGGAAAATAACGACCATTATTTGTCGAATCAACTTAAGTAATTGCAATCACTTAAGTAATAATCTGATTTTCAGACCCTATTAACGAATGGTTTTACGCTTTGTTCTGCACAAAGATTCAATCAGTTTAATTTTGGCCATTACAAGTAGTGGGTTATTTAAGTAGACAAATGCTCATGTACCTGTTAAAGCTCATTTTTATGTATGCTATTACCAAAGAAAAAATAGATGTCAGTCAGTCACTCACTAGTGTCTGACAGGTTTTGAACCTTGGACCTTCAGTTTACGGGACCACTTCTCTACCACTGAGCCGTTGCACTTTTTCACTTTGGAACCATATTTATGTGTCATTTTGTAAATGATTTTCAAAATCAGTTCATATTTTCATTTGTTGTGTGTGTCCAATTTAATAAAAAAGAAAAACCAGAATCTATGAATGGTGAAATATAATAATAATCCTGAGATTATCCTTGTTCTTCTCACACAGTGACCGTACCATCTAGCGGTACTTCAGCTTCTAACCCTCCAACGGAATCGACGTCTTCACCATCATCAACCCCCTCATCGACAGAACCTGGTAAAATATAATTGATTATTGCTAATATACAATTTACTCAATTGGCATAATGGTGATGATGATGATGATGATAATAATAATAATGATGATGATGTTAATGATAACAATGATAATAATAAGGATGGTCATGAAACTACTATTATATGTTCATGGGCCCATCACTAATATGTGACAACTTATGAAATAACGTCATTACTTTCATGCACTTTCATACCATTGCCTTGTGTGTTATCATTACATTATGTTAGAAATGTTTACCCACTTTTTTGAATAAATATATTTGGGATACATAACATCATCTGAGCAGCAGCAAACCAATTTGATTGACCTATTTGGGACTCCCCTTACAGGGACTACAGTGTGACCATGCAGCTGTCTAAAAGTATCTGTTGATGTGAATTGGCTATTAAAGCCACACTGTCCTATTTGTAGCTACTTGCTCCCTCTATATAGAAAACAATGGATAATCGGTGACCATTGGTCCCCGATGATCCTCTTTTTCTTATGTTAATTGAGAGCTGAGTTAACGAGATAACCACCTGTCCAGTGACCTTGCAGGGTGGTTTAAACCCTCCTATAAAATAGTACAGATAAGCTTTAATTGTTCGCAGTTGCACAATATATGTAGGCCTATAACAAATATTGACACTTGATGCTGTGTGGATTTTCATTTGACTTTGTAAATTTAATTTATTCTAGGTGAAAAGTGGCAGTATATAGGTTTCGGGGTATTTCTGTTTAGGTACCGAATGAAATGAGGACAAAATTGAGAAATTCTAAAAATAGATTTTTGATGACGTCACACTTTACCACTCTATTCATTGGCAATGGGAGCCGTGATTGGGGCAAGTGTACAGATAAGCTTTAATTGTTCGCAGTTGCACAATATATGTATATATAACAAATATATATCCAGTCAATATACAGGTTATTGTTAGGACACAAATAAAGGCATTATTATGCCCCCTGAAAATTCATTATTAATTTTGTTCTTCTCAATTTAGATCCAGAAACCACTCCACCGAATGTGACTTGTGATGACGTCACAACGAAGCCCTTTTTCCCGAACAGTTTTCTTGGACTGGATGTGGGTGTTACGTTCACATACGAGGATTTGAACCCTGACCCCAGTGGGGTAACTTATAACGTAACCATAGGACCAGAGGGTGATCTGTTCCCGCCCGGACGCACCCCAGTGACAATGATTGCAGTCGACACATTTAATAACACGGCAACATGTCTGTTCTACGTGGAAAATACGCGTAAGTATCGAAATGGATTAACAGCCTACGAGCGAAGGCTCCCCCCCCCCCCCACTTTGTATGAGGTTTTGGAAAAACAAGCAATCCAGAGTTTTGAGAACGTAAAGATCTGGCAGGTTTGCAGCGATTAATCAAATACATGTTGTTATGTTGAACAGTGCCACGAACACAATAAAAGAATGGAGTACTTTAAGAACCAGACATATGACTGTGTTGTTGGAGAGGGTAAAAATTACCAGCAGCAGCATTTTGCATTGTATATTTGGCAAACTGAGTGGGAGAACGGTTGAACAAAAGAGTATTTTTTGGCCTAACACTTTACAAAACCAATGAGCCGGTAATAAGGGAATTAACCTAGATATGTCATCCATTGTGTGCGTCAGATAAAATATTGCGAGCTGATTTTATAGTTATCAGTTCCGTTTTGCGTTCTAGTTTGATAATTATTATGACCGCAATTGGCATGTTTGGGGTCGGTGTGGAGGGTGTGACTGGATGTAATGCATTCAATTTCAAAAGTTTGTGCATACAATGTAATTTTAGACCTTATTAATTTGTAGTAGTAGTTCTAAAGGGATTTTTGTTGTTGCTGGGGGGGGGGGGGGGTTCTGGGCAGCTCAAACTCCACCCCCTAAAAAAAAAACCTTCAAGCCCTCAACTATTTCGCGAGGCCAATGTAGAAAATCAATTAAAGAGCCCTAAGCCCCTGATGAGCTACTACCCCAAAAGATATAGCTTCTATCTATTCTTCTAGCTCGGACCTCTATTTCAAAACTACCCCTTCTAACTTGCTCCCAAATAAACGAATAACTCGATTTGTTTTCCTTCCTTTGCATATAGTGACTGAGCTACCAGTGAATTGCCCACACCTGAACAGAACGGTAGCCACTGACATGGGACTGCCCAAATATTCTTACACCCCTTCCATAGAGGCTAGTGACGTCACAAAGACCACTTCCGGGTACAGATATCACGGAGGTTTAGTTAATGTGGATCCTACAACGGCCATTGGTAGCAAGCTAGATGTCGGTACCCATCTAGACACAGTCTTGATTTCGGATGAAGTGCTGAATAAGACGTGCATAGGGTATATTGTTGTACAGGGTAGGTTGTTTGAACTAAGAATTGTCTGACTTATCTTAATGATCCTTATTAGTAATGATGATCATTGTAGTAATGATGATAATATCGATGATCAGTAAAGTAATGATGATCATTATAGTAATGACAATAAATTATTCTCACTTTCAATGTTATTTGTATCATTATAATATTTACCATGATTGTGATTAGGCCTAATATCATTGTCATCATTATATTGCTATTGTTATTATTATTGTGGTCATTATTTGTGTCATTAGAGTTGCCTTTGTTTGCTATATTATAATTATATTCATGATACAATTATTAATGGTAATATGTTATCGCTATTTTTCTTAATTTTATTTTAATTTTTTATTTAATTTATTTATTAATAGTAGTAATAGTAGTAGTAGTAGTAATGGTACTAGTAGTAGAAGTATTATTGTTATTGTCATCATCATCAACAACCTCATCATTGGTAGTATGATTATGATTCGTATCATTATCATTTAAATTAAATTCTTGTGATTGTTATGTTAGTTAGTAGTAGTAAAATCGCGATGATTATTTATGTGTAATATCATATCTCCTTTTTGTACTTCTTTGAAGTTAAATTAAATATCATAATAATGTGTCATTTATATTTAAAAAAACGCTGTTATATAGTTGTATATTATGTGGAGCCTATTCTATAAATGCCAGTAATAGTATAATTATTATCATTATTATTATTGAATCTAAATAGATATCGAAAAGCCCAACGTGACCTGCCCGGTAGATATCACAGAGAGTTCGACCAATGTCATCCAATATTCTGCCAATGTAGTTGACAATGTCGGTGCTTCTGTAACCTATTCCCCTGAGCCTGGTAGCAGATTTAATCCTGGTGTTACTACGGTGTCTGCTGTGGCACGTGATCAGGTTGGGCTCAATGATACCTGCAGCTTTGTGGTGCAAGTTAGCAGTAAGTTATATGTATTTAAACTCACTCGCATATTTGAATGAAGGCTTGCTGAGATATGTGCGGTAAACCGCCACGGTTATTCATTGTTTTATTTTTGTGTACGTGTAAATGAATGACAATTGATCATCTATAGCATATAAGTATTGGTGTGTACTGCAAGGTTCTGGAATCATCAAAATTATAATTGGCCCAGTCTTGGTAAAGTTACAAAAAGCGCTGTACACAAAAAGATGTATATAGGACTACGCGACACGTGCGCGATATCTATCCGGTCCGAATAGATATAATAATTTACCAAATATATCAATTAGTAGGCGGTTTCCCGGCAAAATTTGTATCATCACGTATTAGTCAAAACATATTCTTTAACAAGATTGGTAATAAGAGCTTCCATTTCTTTTTTTGAGAGGGGGGCGTTTCCAAAACTGGTCTATACCTTTAACCGGTCTTAATACGAAACGGTAATTTTTTTATAATAACCACACGATCATTTTCCTCCTAAAACAGTCTCGATGAAGTTGGAATTATGTTTAATTGCAATCAGTTGTTCATTTGCTCATCTTATATCTTCAGTTAGCGAGTTACCAGTGGAATGTGTTCCTCCGCAAGAGACTATCCAGCTTGACTCTGCAAACGCGACCTACCAATACCCACCTATAACAAAAGATAGTCTAACCCTGATGGATTCGACATATCAGTTCTATGGTGACGTCACTGTTGCTGTCCTGTTCAATGGCACGGGGAATAATACACTGTTTATAGGGACATACATCCTCACGATCTTTATCGATGATACCGTCTTTAACAAGACGTGCTTGGCTGTGATACGAGTAGAGGAGAGGGCGTCCTTAAACGGGAGTTCGGGTAAGTGAAATTAATTTAAATTAACAGGGCCCCAATGCATAAAACTTACCATTGATGGTTATTTTGCCATAAATAGGAACTTCCATAGAAACCTTGATTTTGTATTATTATTATTATTAGTAGTAGTAGTAGTGGTATAATAGTATTTTGTTATATTGTCATCATCATCCTTATCATTCTTATCGTTATCATTTATTATATTAAATTATTGTTATTGTTTCATCATTTAGTAGCAGTACCATCTTGCGTAATGATTATTATTGTTTGTAATATTATATGTATCTCCTTTTTGTACTTTTTAAAAGTTAAATTCAATATCATGTGTTATTTATGTTGTAATCGCTGTGATAAGGTATTATGTAGAGCGTACTATAATTCCCAGTCATATTATTATTATTATTATTATTATTATTATTATTATTATTATCATTAAATCTTAATAGATATGGAAAAACCAAACGTGACCTGCCCGGCAGATATCACAGAGAGTTCGACCAATTTCATCCAATATTCTGCCAATGTATCTGACAATGTCGGTGCTTCCGTAACCTATTCCCCTGAGTCTACTGTCACTATCAGTTACAAATTAAACGGGCGTAAGTGAAAAGAATTGACATTAACAGGGCCAAATCGCATACAACTTACCATTAATGGGTATTTTGCCATAAATAGGAACTTCCACAGAAACCTTGATTTATGTGGCTGCTGAGTGAGTGTTGCCAAGGTAGAAACAAATTGATAGCAAAGTTACCATCAATGGTAAGTTTTTATGCAAATTGATAAAATGTTATGTTTTAAATAAACTAGGATTTAAACTCTTAAATGTTGCTCGTTTAAATTATATAAAAGCATTTTGGATAATTCCTTGTACAATAATAGTGTTAAATTGTGCATAATGTAGAAAGAAATTAAACGTTTATATCAACTGAAATGAACAGGAGATAAGTCCATGTGTTGCCCCATTTTAACGTTCATTAACTCACTCTATATTAAAAAGCTCAAATATAAAATCAGCATTTAAAAGGGCCAATGAGTGACAACATTATTCAAAACCATAAAACGGTAGATTTTAAACGCTTTTGATAAACTGGATTTAACCTCTGTGGTGCGTGTTGTGTTGACTGCCCGCTGCCGCATGTTACAATGTTGTTAAAAATTTACCGTTTTGAAAATTTTGTCACTCCCCAGCCTTTTTAAATATCTACATATATGAAACTACCACATTGTTTATTAAATTCTCTAGTTATAAATACTTTATTCGCATGACTTTTCTCTATACAGCCAAGTTAGCAGTCATTGTGATAGTCTCGTGCGCTGGTGTGCTGTTAGTCGTCTTTGTGATCGGGTGTTGGTAAGTAAAGAAAAAGAAAATAAGAACTAAAGCCTTGTTTAGATATTCTGTGGTAAGCCACGGCGGTTTTTGTTTTTGCTTTTGTATTTGTTTTAGTTTTGTTTAATTTAATGATGACGTGAAATGTATAACAGGTCAGTGAATACTAGCAAGTCCTTTTTTGCGCGCAATTGCCGTTAATTTTAACGTTAAAAACGCTGCGGGCTTTTTAATTAATGCGTCATATCTGAACGAGCCTTAAAACTCTCTAATCAAATTTGCAAAGAAGATACTTCAAAAGGCTTAAAGATAAAGCTGGATGTGAAAGAAACGGAGTGGAATCGATCAGGAAAAAATGTGATCATGTAGCATATAAGTATTAGTGTGTACTGCAAGGTTCTGGAGTCATCAAAATGATACGAAATCTGGCCCAGTCTTGGTAAAGTTACAAGCACTGTACACAGATGTATACGGGACTACACAAACATGTGGCATAAAAAAAAAACGGGTATCATTTTTAAGCTGTTACTTGTTATATTTAGAATATAGAGGCATTTAAAGAGCCATGCTTTTAAGGGAACAATTTTTCTCTGATGTTCTTTCACACTTGCATAATAACAATGACATGCTCACAATTTTGTTTCACCTCTCCCAGAACTCAACCTTCTCTTTAAATCCGACGAGTTGATACGAATACATTATTGTTTCTCATAATTTATCCAGCTTTTCATATCCTAATGTTGACAAATGCACGTTTTTGATGTTACTGGGGCGCCTGTTGTAGTATCATATCATTCCTCTTTACAGTGTTTACTACACCAAGAATAGGAGCGAAAGGCGGAGGATAAAAGTCAGTCGAACCGATGGAAAACAGAGTTCTAGCACGAAGACTTCAGCTGTATAGCAGCCCTTTCCTCCGTACTGTATGCATCTCGGTCAACAAGGGAAAGAAGACCCCGGCGATCCCGTATGCGACTGGGATCTGGTAACTTTGTCTCAGATTTTTTGAAAAAAATCATGGATTTAGCTCATGCTGCAATGATAATTATAAACCTTGAGGTCAGTCAGGAACCCCATGAATTTTACAAGCCGATTGCCTATTTGATTATCAAGATATCTATGCTTGGAAATCGAAACCAAAATGTTGCGTTTGCCAAACCGTTTTCATAACACTATACAGTCTATTGGGGAAATTGCGTATGGTTAAACCGGTGACTCAAAGATTTTTACTTTTTTTAGGCAGTTCTTGATCATTTTGAAGCGGAATATTTTAGGGCTTCAACATAACACCCTATCACAGACACTGATAACACGTAGGACCGTGCATCTCAGATTTAACATTTTTAAACGATGCCTTTAAAGCTACTATTGAGCTCTGTGGATCCTTTAGCGAGAGAACATGGTTATAATGCATTCCGGATTGTTTATCCTGCAGTAGATTCATTGTTTAAATCAGTAGAATAAAAACAACCTCACAAAAATAACAATACTTCATTCTTTTGCTTTGCAGACATTTTAAAAGCAAACACTTGTGCCCATGCATGCATGATCCTCCCTGAGAAATGCATATCGAATCCGCAAAGTGGTTAAGATTCATTTCAATCAATCAAATTTATTTTTGAAATGAAATTATTAACTACGACGTGACATACTGAATGCTTTCAAACATTTCAAAACCGTGTGGCAAGTCTGTTGCAAATAAATATAATTGATGTGTATTCATGCTGTACATGTATTTCCTTTGTATATTCAATATTTCGAAGTGTACCAATCTGAGTTCACATAATGATTCTCCCTCATGATTTTAACAGGCATATTGACACTTGATGCTGTGTGAATTTTCATTTGACTTTGTAAATTTATTTTTTTTTTCTAGGTGAAAAGTGGCAGTATATGGGCTTTGGGGGTATTTCTGTTAAGGTAATATAGTACAGAAGCTGTGACATCATAAAAAGCTATTTTTAAAATTTCTCATTTTTTCTTAATTTTTCAAAAGAGCATCAAAAATAATGACCGAATGTGAAAAACCAATTGAATATGTTAAGTATTGGCGGAGATATGACCATCTGAATAAATAGATGTCCTATAGAAACTCAGTGTTATATTGCTCTGACTCGTAATGTTATGAACCAGAGCACTATAACACTCAGAGTTCCCATAGGACATATATTTATTCAGATGTTCATATCTCAACCAATACTTAATATATTCAATTGGTTTTCGACACTCGGACATTATTTTTGATGCTCTTTCGAAAAATGAAGAACAAATTGAGAAATCCAAAAAATAGATTTTGTGATGACGTCACACTTCACCACTCTATTCATTGGCAATGGGAGCCGTGATTGGGGCAAGTGTGATCATGGCTTAGGTATTGGCGTACGGGCATATTCTCGCATAGGTGAGGAGGGAGAAGGAGGGGGGCTGAAAACTTTTGCCTGAGCATCCACTCCTCAGTTTCTAAAAACTGAAAAATACTTTGGTTGTGACTGTCTGTGAGGCGAAACGCTGAATAATGACAACGACTCAGGTTTTTACGGGAATGTCAGTTTATTTTAGAGTCATAACCATCAAGGGGAATGCAACTCTGTCTTTGACGAACGAATCTTTATCTTTACTCCTTTCACTGCTTTATTCCGTTCTTCTTCCCTTCATTCCGTGAAAACTGTACATGATAAAGCATAACAGGAATGCATAATAAGTATGTGTTCATGAATATAAGTTCCACAATATTAAAGCAGATATAGCATTCTATTAAATCAAAGACATTGTCTGAATTATAACTCCTTTTGATGTTTGCTTGTAAATCTTATATAAGTCAGACACTGTCTTGACAAATCTATCTGAACTTTATGTAGAATGTCACAGCTAACACACAATTAAAATTATATCATCTCTATCATGTCTAAACCAGATTTAACAAGGTTCCAACTAAAAATGTGACCATATTTAACGAGCTTGAATGACTTTATCATAGTCAAGGAATACAATAACAAAGTCATGACCTTGACCTGTCATTCACACAAGTATGCTCACATTCCTCATCCCTTTTCATCATAGAATGTCTTATTCTGCATCATACATTTTACTTGACTATACTTCTTTCAACTTTAAGTAAAACTAAACATCAATTATAGATGTAATGACATATTAAATGTGCAATAGATATCTCTAGTCTATCCTATGTGTGGGTACACAGTATACACATGTTATACATTTGCCATACAAATTACTGTGCTACTGTGTAAGTTTCATACAATGTAAACATCTTAAAAAAACTACCTTTTTGACATTCATTTTCATAATGCTCAAATATGTGGTTTAACTAACCTCTGTGCCTCCATAATACTGTAGAAACAGCTCTCAGGAACAAAGGATGCTCCAGAAAACCACAGATTTTCCTCACAAAACAGAAATCTTGTTGCAAACATGATCATTCCAAATCAGCCAACAACAGGTGGCGCCAAACAAGTTTCTGACCTTCAAACTAGAAAAACTTTAAATAAGAACTGTCAAAGTAATCTTTGACCAAACGCCCTCTGTTGTTCTATTATTGCAATGTCAAGCTAAATCAATAAATACTAAATAAAATGACTTTAAATAGCAAATACAAAATTACAACTTTCACATGGCTCCTTTAAATTAGATACTAATTTACCAAACAGTACGAGTTGTAAAATTAACTTTCTTCGTTATCGAACTATAATGTGCCTTTAAGTTTCTGTTTAGCGGACTAAGTGCTATAATCATAAAGTAGATGATTTACATCATACACTAATTACCATTTCAAATGTAATGCATAACTTGTAAAACTTTGTCACTATACTACCATTACAATTAGCATATATGGAATTCTATCTAAATACCTTCTAATTACCTAGCAATGCATATGAACGTCTATATACCTGCAATATTAACTCTACAATATCAGTCAAATGATCAATTTATAGCATGGAACTCAAACTTGTCCAAAAATGATTCCCTAAATCATTTCTTACAAACAGTTTCTACCAGGGAAAACCGAGCTATTTTTTATACAGAAAAAGTCTGTTATTTTAAACCAAAGAAATGAACAATTTTCCAGCCAATTTTGCGGCACTCCCCAGGTGCTATAAATTGAACATACTTCACATAACATCTTGTACATAGAGAATTCCCAAAAGAATAACTGCCTTTTGTTTCTTACGAGCGACTCTGACTTTAGACTTGACCAATAATACTCGACTAGTCTTGCTTCAGTCCTTTCCTACAAATTTGTTACTAGACTCAGTTTCAGACTTTACCAAATAAATTTGTCTTCTTCAAAAATCAAATTGTCCATCATATAATGAACATAAAGTTAGTCTTGCTTTTAGACTCTATGAATAAATATTCTTCTCTGTGCTAGTCTTTTACTCAGACCCTAAATTCAATATAATTAGTCTTTACAAAATCCATAATGTCCAGATAATGACTTTCTGCCATAAACAAAAGTTCCATAAACCTCCGGTTCCTTAGAGTTCAAATGAGGTCATTTAAATGAGTTCCAAATCTCATACTTAAACTGTTAAAATGTAAATTCCCTTGTTTGTTACTATAAATGTTCTTGGCTCCTTGGCTGGGAATTACACTTGGTCTTCTTGCGGTACTAATAAAACCAATTTGTGAATTGGGCGGTCAAGGTAATAGACAGTGGAGAGTTTCGCTTTCCCTGTCTATTCAGTTCTGGATCACCTACTGTGATCTTCACCTTGCGGACATGGCCATCGTCAGACGCGAACACTTGAGCGATTCTTCTCGGCGGCCACGAGTTTCTAGGAATGTTATCGTTCTTCGTCGGCACGATGTCGTCTAACTTCATGTTGCGCTGTGGCTTCGTCCATTTCTGCCATGACTGTAGTTGGCTCAGGAATTCTTTCCTCCATCGAGACCAGAACTTGTTGGCTAAGTGTTGTACCCTTCTCCATCGTTTCTTGGCGTACACATCTTCTTGTGGAAAGTTACCTGGCGGCGGTAATATCACCCTTGATTTCTGATTCAACAGGTGATTTGGAGTTAGTGGTTCTAGATGAGTCGGCTCATCAAATGAACCCTCTGCTCGCTTTAATCGTCCTCCAACCCGTAGAACTCTCCTTTCCTTTTTCATCTCGTCTGTCAGTGGATCATCCCAGTCAGCACCTTCTTTGTACAATTCCTGAACACTCTGTCTGCCTCTCAATGTCACTGGAGCAATAAGTCCAAGAGGATCGTAGAGTGACATGACTGTTGAAAGCACTCCTCTTCTGGTGCATGGCTTGTCAGCAAATGATTTGCAAACGTTGAAGGAATCTGATTCTATGCACCACTGCAGACCTATGGCTCGTTCAATCGTCAGCTCATCGTGTAGTAGATTGAGTTCTTTCACACTCCTGGCTCGATCTTCTATAGGCACTGCCTGCATTACCTTTCTTGTGTTGGAAACAATCTTGTGCAGGTGCAGTTTTCCTTCCTCGCAGAGCACTCTAGTCTTTGTGATCAAGTCGACTGACTCTGCCGATGTGGGAACAGAGATCAAACCATGGACCACGTATAAGTCACTGTGTACGAAGTTTGCTGCAGCTACACACTTGTCTTTGTGGTTAGTTGCAGTTTTCTTTCGTCCATAATTCGCACACCCTGGTGATGAAGCAGCCCCAAACAAGTCTGCCTTCCTTCTATAGTGATGAACTGGTTGCTGGTAATCACCATCAGGCCACCACACATCACACATGAAGGCTGGTCTTTCCATCCGGAATCTGCACAAGACGCCAGCCAGTGCATTTGTCATTTCCGGTCCTGTCATCAAATGTTCGTTCAACGATTCTCCTTTATACTGAACACTACAGTCAAAGACGTCTCTCAATTTGATCGGTTGTTGAACGCCGTGATGTGGAATGTACCAGACTGTTTTCTTGTAGTCCATGGGTTCTGGTACATACTCTGAATACTCATTCTTGATGAGAGCATCCATTACCTTGGTGTAATGTTCGTGATAGACTACATCCTTTGTGAACTTCCGTCTTAAGCCTTGTAGCCTCTTCTTGGCTTGGAACACATTGCTTTGCATCAACGGTTCCTCCATCTTGAGTGGTAGTGGCATTTCGTAGTGCCCATTATCCGCAACATGGATGCCATCTTCCATTACTTTCAGAAACCTTTCATCATGCTGCGAATAAGGCCTCTCATTCGTGTCTGCATTGAAACCTACTTCCATTGGTTTCACGATGTGGCTCGGGTTGATATCTTCGTTTGCGACGATAGACTGTGCGAACACTGCATCAGACTTCTGATGTTTGTTGACATCATGTAATTCAGTGGAGCCTATTGGATCCTCTGAACTGCCTTGATAGTTGGAGTCCACTGTGCCGATGATACTCCAACCCAAATCGGTCTGCGTCCCGAAAGGTCCGTCTTCGTTGTTGGTGACAGCTGGCGGTCCGTTGTCAACCCTTTCTTTGCACCTGTATTGATAGGAGGCAGTGGAGGAGGCCTCTGAGGCCACATCACCACGTAAGAGAATCAATGTCTTTGCGGCTTCTTTCATCAAGCCGAATTGCTTTTCCTCCATCACTTCAAGCTTGTCCTCGCTGTCGTCCTCTTTTGACAAGGCAGCTGTTACTTCTGCCAGCGTTTCCTGAGTTGCGATGGCGTTCTCGATTGCTTGTTGGGTGCCTTTTCGACCATCTCTAATTATTGATGATTCTGAGTTTTCATCACTTAACAGTTCCATCAAATTGTTGGCTGTTTTCTGCCACGTTATTATTGCATCCTTCCAGTTCTTGGTTGCAACGCCAAGCTGGTATTGCAACACCTTGTCGGTTGCAACTGCTTCTCCTGATGATCTTGTTTGACCCTCAGCTGATTGTTGCAACACCTTGTCGGTTGCAACTGCTTCTCTTGATGGTCTTGTTTGACCCTCAGCTGATGGTTGCAACACCTTGTCGGTTGCAACTGCTTCTCCTGATGGTCTTGTTTGACCCTCAGCTGATGGTTGCAACACCTTGTCGGTTGCAACTGCTGTTTGTCCCTCAGCTTTTCCTTCTCCTTCTATCATCTTGTCTGATCGTTGGAGAGAGCTTACTTGAAGAGCCGAGAGGCCGGTTTAACTCAGGAAAAGGCTGGCTGTTTCCCCGAGTTCTTTTCACTCCTTTGAGAGAGAGTTTTCACTGTGACTGTCTGTGAGGCGAAACGCTGAATAATGACAACGACTCAGGTTTTTACGGGAATGTCAGTTTATTTTAGATTCATAACCATCAAGGGGAATGCAACTCTGTCTTTGACGAACGAATCTTTATCTTTACTCCTTTCACTGCTTTATTCCGTTCTTCTTCCCTTCATTCCGTGAAAACTGTACATGATAAAGCATAACAGGAATGCATAATAAGTATGTGTTCATGAATATAAGTTCCACAATATTAAAGCAGATATAGCATTCTATTAAATCAAAGACATTGTCTGAATTATAACTCCTTTTGATGTTTGCTTGTAAATCTTATATAAGTCAGACACTGTCTTGACAAATCTATCTGAACTTTATGTAGAATGTCACAGCTAACACACAATTAAACTTATATCATCTCTATCATGTCTAAACCAGATTTAACAAGGTTCCAACTAAAAATGTGACCATATTTAACGAGCTTGAATGACTTTATCATAGTCAAGGAATACAATAACAAAGTCATGACCTTGACCTGTCATTCACACAAGTATGCTCACATTCCTCATCCCTTTTCATCATAGAATGTCTTATTCTGCATCATACATTTTACTTGACTATACTTCTTTCAACTTTAAGTAAAACTAAACATCAATTATAGATGTAATGACATATTAAATGTGCAATAGATATCTCTAGTCTATCCTATGTGTGGGTACACAGTATACACATGTTATACATTTGCCATACAAATTACTGTGCTACTGTGTAAGTTTCATACAATGTAAACATCTTAAAAAAACTACCTTTTTGACATTCATTTTCATAATGCTCAAATATGTGGTTTAACTAACCTCTGTGCCTCCATAATACTGTAGAAACAGCTCTCAGGAACAAAGGATGCTCCAGAAAACCACAGATTTTCCTCACAAAACAGAAATCATGTTGCAAACATGATCATTCCAAATCAGCCAACAACAGGTGGCGCCAAACAAGTTTCTGACCTTCAAACTAGAAAAACTTTAAATAAGAACTGTCAAAGTAATCTTTGACCAAACGCCCTCTGTTGTTCTATTATTGCAATGTCAAGCTAAATCAATAAATACTAAATAAAATGACTTTAAATAGCAAATACAAAATTACAACTTTCACATTGGTGATAGGTCCTTTTCATGCTCTGCTCCACGTTTGTGAAATTTTCTTCCAGCCCCCATTCGTTGCATCTCTGATATTACTTTGTTTAGATCAAAATTTATAACCTACCTAATGAAAAATGCATATTCAACCTAGTTCTTAAATTGCTACCTTACCTTGTTATCTTATGTTTCACAATTTCACTTTAAATTTGTTCTCTTGTCATTACTCTGTTTAATTTTACTTATATCAATATTGTAAAGCGCTTTGATATAGTCTCATGAAAAGCGCTATATAAGTAAAAGTTATTATTATTATTATTATTATTATCTAAATATTTGTCACTTTTTGTAGTGAAAATAATAAAAAAATTACATATTCAAGCACCCCGAATATTCATTATAATATTGAGTTGGTGGTTTTGCGAATATTGGAACTTTAACTTCTTGAAAGAGAAAGTTGGGTTCTGGTGAAAGTGAAAGACGATTTGTAAGCCTTGTCATGCTTTTCATGTCAGTTTGGATTAATATTCTTTCTTTAAAATGTCTCCTGAAAAGGATGGAGCGTCAAATGTTTGATTTTATAACAGTACTATCATTGTCATTATCATTATAAAATTTAATCATTTGAAACATTTTGTTCTTATATACATGTAATTTGTAAAAAGTAATAAACATTTTGTTGTTTTTAACAATAATAAATCCCATTCGATATGACGTTGCAGTTTATTTCTTTACGTAATGTATTTAATAATTATATAGCGAGATAGTAGATGATCTACGAATTAGCTATTAATTACGCCTACTACATAATGTATGTAAATTCCGATCGTATTAAACATGCATAACTAGAAATTCAATGCGTTAACCATTGGTGTTCTGAGTTAGTGGGAGGAAGTATGCTAATGGACATAGGCCATAAATATACAACCATTGTAGCTATATCATATAGATATATAAACCCCAAACAAATTCATTAATGCGACGATTGGGTTTTATTGATATTGTGCATGGTCTCCTGGATAAACCAAATCAATAGTTTGACGCAGTTTCTAGATTCACGGATACAGTCAAGAGATTCTGGTATTAAAGTAAAGAGCAATTTTATTTTTCCCTAAAAAAAATCTATAATTTCTTAGCTACATATTTCTTTCTAATAACTGATTTTCTAAGCTTACTCTGGTCATGTTATATTGTAAAACAGCATCTGAGGAATTAACACTTCAACAAGCTCTGCTTCTAGTTAGTTCCTCTCTTCTATTACATTTTGTCGTTTCATTGCATATTTTTGTAATATAATTATTCATTGTATTATGTTTTGCATGAGAAATAAAATCATTTGAATAAAATAATTTCCTTTCAAAAGTTATTCTAATTACATGTTAGCGTTTTCAATGCTGTTTCACTGGAATCGACGAAAGTAAAATCAGCATATTATTATATCAATACATAATTGTGTGGAGCTCACTTACAAAGAAGAATATTGAGAAGATGGAAAAAGTGCAGGCGGTATGCTTACGTCTTTGTAGCAAGTAAATTCCAATTTAATCACTACAGGGGAAGAGAATAAGAACAGACCTCATCAATACGTAACAATATCTTTATGGTTGTTTCATAACTCCAGCACAAAGAATTGTTTGCCCATCCAAGCAAGGAATCAAGAGGGCATTACAAAACTATATCAAATCCGGTCCAAACCAGCGAAGAGTATCGTCTTTCATTCAATACCGATTTAATTTTTCTAAAAGAATATCATAATTTACCGTATCGAATGCTTTCATTGTTAAAGTCGAGCATTACTGCAATTTCTACGTTGCCATCATTGATATATACCCTTCAGCCAATAATCTGTGACATTTATTAAGGCCGTATATATTTGATCAAAAACAATTATTATAATATTTTTGATAAAATTGGTAGGACCAACTTAACACTCATGTAAAAGTTGAATGATATGCTGTAATTGCGTGTGTAATGATAACATATTTCTTAGGCTCAAGTCACATTGATAGAACAAGTGATCATCGAGACGCCGGGTGAAAATGAGACACAACTTACACCGCATATATTTTGAAAATCTTTTCCTTGCATGCAGCTAACAAAGAAAAGAAAACCTGATCATAAGGTTTCTGCGATTCCATCTTACATATATGTATCATAATATGTATTTTTTTGTTCTAAAATAATAACATCGGACCTTTATTGATTTTAGATTTAGGTGTTCACATTCTAAGAGTTTGTGTATATGCTTATTCAAATGAACAAAACCAAAATGAGGAAATACTTCGCAGATCAGGATATTCTTTCCAACAAATAACAATACCGTGTCACAATCAAATAAGTATTTATGTCTCTGGTAAACGTCATCGTGTGAAGCTTACATTCCGAACAATCATGACTATACCACTCGCTACGCCAAATTAATGGCATTGTCAATTGGAGCATAACAATAATTAACATTCCATCCATTGACGTATGTAACAGGAAAAAGTTTGACTGCAAGAAAAATTATTACTCTAATACTGTACTTCTTGGCCCTAGAAACCTTTGGAGCTGACGTTTGAGGTTTTTTGTTATATAATGTAAAATGGAATTGGTACTCAATTCTGCTAGATGGTTTATCATGTCTTTCAAATAAAGCGTCTTTTAAACATTTAAAGTACATACAAGCAATGCACATATGCACATTGAATACATATTCTATTAATTAATTATCTCATTCAGTTTCCTTGTTTGTTCACATATTTTTTTCAAATGTTCTTATGTTGAGACCAAAATATTCATGCACCATGTGTTTCCCTGATAAAAAGTATATACAAATAAAAGAACGTTTACATTTTTGTTAATGTCCATGGTCTCATGGGAGAGTCCTGACAGTTGATAAAAGCACCTCCCTATCTCCGGTGTAATAGTCAATAGCGAGCCGGACTTGGAGCGCAAAAAAGTACCCCTTTACAGGAAATGTTGGTACAGTACATATCATTTAGGTACAATTTTTATTTGAATTTCGCGCAAGTGAGACTGGCAGTCTTTTAAAGATTGTCTGATATTCAGTCGTGCATGCAGAGATTTAAATAAAAATGGTACCTAAAAGTACTGGGAGGGGAAATTCTATCAAGACATATCATGAAACCCATGATTAAAAATTCATACTTCAAACAATACAACTTTTAAAAAGTGGGACATTTTTTCTGACTCACTCTGTAGTCTGTATATAGGCCGGCTACAGCCCAAGAGAAAAAGAGCACACGACACCGACAATGTTGGTATAGCCTGTTGCGAACGTTCTGAAACAAATTGTGGCAGAATTAAAGCCCTCGAGACCGTCATCACACGAGACCGACATGGCGGCCTCATTAGCCTTCTGACAACTGTTTTAAGGAATCATGAGACCGACTTAGATCGACATTATCGGTCTCATGGACTGTCGGTCGATATTGGGATGCCCCGATAAAGGGGTACAAAAACTGACAGTTTATTACATGAATTCACAGGTTTAGATATTATGTTTCCGAATTGTGTTTATCATGTTTGAAAACGGCGTTTAAAGCCAAAAGAGTCATAAGGATTTAGTGCAAAACAATTTTATAATAAGAAAAGGAAATTTCGAGTCGTAATG
The DNA here is from genome assembly GCA_035222895.1 of Strongylocentrotus droebachiensis. NCBI lineage: Eukaryota > Metazoa > Echinodermata > Echinoidea > Camarodonta > Strongylocentrotidae > Strongylocentrotus > Strongylocentrotus droebachiensis. Next base: position 39,759 of record JAVYIG010005272.1, read on the forward strand.
TTGATATCATTGTGATTATAATCATTATGATATTTATTAACTTACTCATCGGTTGGGACTGATATACGAAGTTACGCGACTTTTTGTAGGTAACGGATTTATTTTTAAAAGAGGTAATAATGTCATCTTGATTTGTTTATTGAGCATTAAAGATGGGTTATATATCAACCGATTAAATGGTGAATAGAAATACAAAGCTTTTTACTAAAGGAACGAATACTACAATAACGATAATCTTATCTTGATGATCATTTTTCAACTTGCTCACTTAGACACCACTCCGCCGATTGTGACGTGTGATGACGTCACAGCGAAGCCCTTTTTACCGAACAGTTTTCTTGGACTGGATGTTGATGTTACGTACACATACGAGGATTCAAACCCTGATCCCAGTGGGGTAACTTATAACGTAACCACAGGATCAGATGGTGATTTCTTCCCGCCTGGACGCACCCCAGTGACCATGTACGCGGTCGACACATTTGGCAACAGAGCGACATGTTTATTCCACGTGGAAAATACGCGTAAGTAATAATTATATTCATGTAAATGGCCCGAATTCACAACAGTTTAATGTGTGTGTTTTGGAGAAGGAAAAAAAAACTTCTAGAATATAAATGGGAGCGGGGGAGAGGACTTTGCGGTTCGTGCGTTCTTTTTCTACAAGTGCTTCGCTAAAATCCATTTATAATCTTCAGGGGAGGAACTTGAGCCCCCAGGCCCCTTCTACCACTATTTCACTACCCTTTTCTCTTATCATCCAGGTCTACATCTGATAATCGTCTGTGTTGTCTTGTAAAGGACAACGTGAACGTCACCTGCGCTAGGACATCACCGACGGGTCCATTGGAAACCTGTAGCAGGCTCTTTCCGAACTTGGCCTTGAGGATTGCAGGATGGTTCATGGGGTTGTTGGCTTTGGGCGGTAACGGGGTCGTTCTCTTTGTTCGGCTACGTGATAGGAAGAAGCACACATCTAAGTTTCAGAACACCATGATTGGTAGCCTAGCAATGGCTGATATTCTGATGGGACTGTACATGATCATCATCACTTCTGCTGATGTTTACTACGGTGACGAGTTCTATATCATTGCTCATCAATGGCGGGATTCCCACATGTGTCGATTCGCTGGTTTCCTCGGGTTTCTCTCGAGTGAGGTATCGGTTTTTACATTGACCTTGATCACTGTTGATAGGTTCATTAGCATCATGTTCCCCTTCGGAAAGCTTAAGATTCAACACAAGGGTTCCTTGATTCTCGTCGGGTTAGCCTGGTCATTTACCTTAGTGTTAAGTCTGGGTCTTGTGATTGTTACATCCTACAAACCAGATATCTACGGACTTTCCGACGTGTGCCTTGGTCTCCCGCTCCATGTTGATACACAGGACACAGGAATGCTGGTTATCAACGGATCTTGGCTTACTGAGTATCACGTTTACTACGAGAACACTAACAAAAGTTTTAGACCTCCATGGTTATTCTCCATTATAATCTTCATTGGATTAAATTTGGTTTCCTTCGCTTTCATCTTGGTCTGTAACATCCTGGTCTTCATCAAGGCCAGTCGGTCTTCGGCTAAAGTCCGCAACACCAAATCCCATAAGCAAGATACCAAATTGGCCGTTCGTATGTCACTGCTCGTTGCTACCGACTTCGCCTGTTGGATGCCAGTAATCATCATGGGCATCCTTTCTCAAACTGGCGCCGTCACCCTTGCTCCTTCCCTCTACGCCTGGACAGTGATCCTCATCGTCCCCATCAACTCATCCATCAATCCCTTCCTCTATACCTTCATCATGTACATCGATGACAGAAAGAAGAAGAAGAGAAAGAGCAAAGACAACCAAGTGAACTTACCAAAAGTGCAAACCAACGCAGTGTAAATCAGCCTCCTGTCAACGGTTACCGACCAAAGATCCAATCTCTCGCGTGTAAGGTAGTGGAGTTTAGCCATCACTTGACAATTATTATTATTATTTGCTTTTAACATTTTGTCATTAACATGATGCCCAAACAAAGAGGGAGGATTGAGAATTCCTGTCTCTCACATGGTGCACCCGCAAGCCTACTGTATATCTATATCACCATGCAAGCCGACACTTACAAGCAGCATACATAATATTTGTTTTCGTTTTATCAGCGCTCAGATCAGTTTTCTGTAAAAGCGCTTAATAAGAATAAATTATTATTATTGCTAATAATAATCACGTACTGTTGGCAGAACACGCTCCTGATACTAAAAAAAACCTCTATCTGCAGAAAGATTTAAGATCTGTTGATGGAATCTACAGACAACGAGGCTGGCCGTCTAATGGACCCTCAATGTCACACTCGTGGTCCTCCTAACAAATCAATGTTTAGGATTCACCCCCCCCCCATCATGGTTTTCGTGAATTTCGTGTCAATGTTGGTCTCGTAGGCTGTCGGTATAATGGGCTATGGGTCTCGTGAATGTTGTGTCAATGTTAATCTCGTCGGCTGTCGGTCTAATGGGCTATGGTTTTCGTGAATCTTATGTCAATGTTGATCTCGTAGACTGTCGGTTTAATAGGCAACGGATCTCATGAATCTCGTGTCAATGTTGATCTCGTAGGCTGTCGGTATAATGGGCTATGGTTTTCGTGAATATTGTGTCATTGTCGGTCTCGTAGGCTGTCGGTGTAATGGGCTACGGGTCTCGTTAATCTCGTGTCAATGTCGGTCTCGTCGGTCTAATGGGCTATGGGTCTCGTGAATCTTTTGTCAATGTCGGTCTAATGAGCTATAGGTCTCGTGAATCTTGTGTCAATGTTGGTCTCGTCGGCCGTCGGTCTAATGGGCTACGGGTCTCGTGAATCTTGTGTCAATGTTGGTCTCGTGGGCTGTCGGTCATTTTTTTTAGACAGTGGCTCAGCATCCAGTATTGAAAGTGGCTGATGGAACGATAAAGGTCTTGGAGATAATTTACTTCTCGATGTATATACAAATGAAAATGTTATCATTTGATGTGCCTTCCTAAATTCGCAAAGGATGGAAACTATTTTCCCAGTCAATATTTCCCTAATATAAAACAATTAGAGTCGATCGAGCTGCCACAGCATATAATTAAGAGAAAAGAGGGGAAAATATAGTAAGCCTATAGAATGAAACAAAAAGTATTTCCATTTAACTCACAAGATTGCATACAGGATGATAATTGACAAATGATTGTGTTGTTCTGTAATTGACGCAGCACCTTGTAAACCAATTAGGCTGTTAAACAAAATGTATCTTAGTGTTAATAACTTATTTCATTAAATGTGTATAATATAGAGGGAGATTGTGTTCTGTTGTAAATACTCTCACACCGTGATATATAATAAGCAATGATTATAAATGCTTTTAGATTGTGTCATAATGAAAAGGTCAAGACAGTTCTTTGAAACAATCATTTATATATTTTATAGATTGTTATTATACATAATTATATATGCATCATATTTTGTGGATAATGTGCCAATATCATCCATTTTTAATGAGCAGACTCGTGCAAATTATTTTAGTCCGAAAACAATAAAAAGAGGAAAACAAAGCTCTGCTCTACTTTGCAAGAATCTAATTTAATGGTTGTCGGGTATTTATGCTATTTTTATCATTAAGTTTCTATTGTAAGTAATTTCTCTTTGTATTATTCTTAAACGAATGCCCTGTGATGTATTATGGTTAAAATACTATGAAAATCAATATAAGATGTCGTTTTGATATTTTCTTATTGTCTCTTTCGATTCGTAAATATATGTAGCATCCGTATTTGGAAGTGATAAGATGTAGCCATTTCGATACGATCTTAATATAATTGTATAGCATTTACAAATTGCAGAGGGGTACATCGTATACATATCTTAAATTGATGTTGTAAATATCGTAAAGTTATGTTTTTTATGAAACCACATTATACACATGTACATCAATAGATTATATAGAACGCTATTCAGTTGATTTAACTTTTAAGGCATTTGTATACGCAATTTGGAAATGAATTGTATCTCGAATAGAATCATAATATAACTAGTCCTCTAGTATTCACTAGAGGATTAGTTATATTATAATTCTAATCGAGAGTATCATCTTTGTATTTGTTATATTACAGACCCTTGTTCATTTTTAAAGTCAACATGAAACAAATTATAGCGACTGATTGACTCAAATAGACAGCAATCTTATTTATGAACATAGTCTGTTTTAGGCTTGGCTTCGTGCCAGGTTTGTACATTGTAATGGTACTACACTGTATAAGTCATGACGGGATTTATTTTTTTTAATTAAGCAAATAAATATAATTTAGATTCTTTAGTAAATACTTTATGTGTCAGGTCTGTTTTTTATTTCAAGTTATATACGTTTCTTTATGCAAAAAAGTCACCAGAAATATGATGAGGGATTACATTAATTGAGGCCAATTATGTTCAAAGGAATTGTTGAGTTCTTGTTTCAGACCGCAAATGCCTTGAAAGTGCATGATTATTGCTCTTATCCTTATTTATGACATTTCTAGTGCTCTTTTAGGACCTAACATTGCTATGAAGCTGATTTAAGAGCCCAAAATGTGTGAAATTTTGCCAATACGATCTTACCAATTCAGCTCCACTTTAAAAGAAATAGGGTGACCGTTAATTAATTAATCAATTAATAATAACAATACACGGGCCGGCTGGTTGTGTGTATTATTACCAACACAAAAATGCCAACAAAAAGCCAACATGTGCATTAGCTAGAATAAAACGTCTTTTCAACGGCTGGTTCAAATTATCGAATATTTATGGGGCAACACAAATATTAGAAACCGTTATATTCATGAATATTTTAGCTGTCTCTTAACCGATTTTGATCCAAAAAAAATGATTTTGTCATTTAATTTTTTTCTCTCTTCGAATTTGACACTCAGTTTTTCATTATCTCACAACAAAATATTTTGTGTAGCGCCCTATGCAACAATGTTTACCCAATAAATAAAAGGTGCTGTCAATCGCCAAGAGCGGCCTAAGGCTTTAATACAACCTGCAGAGGCTATGCACTGTGCCCTATATAGTTCTAGCTGAACCTGCATTCTCATCATAACTTAATTTTCCCTCACCCTCAAGATATGAGGACAATTAGCTGTTGGTCAAGTAGTAATTTTGCCGGTGGGACAATAAATTTCGCTGCCTAGCTGAGAGACATGCATGTGTACGTATTAACTAGCAATTCAATACATCTGCGTGGTGTCAGCGAATTATGATGCAATACACATGGACACTGACTACTATGTGGCTTAATTTCACAAAGTTTTGTCTCGATAGGTATTATATATGAACATTCTATAAAGATGACATTTATTTAAATTTCAATGAATTTCCATATTTCTCTTATAGTGATCCATATTAATTTTTAAAGTCACCTTCTAAACTGTTTGTTTACGTACGTATTTTGGAAGGCGCCTTAAGACCAGTTCTGGTCATGCGATTGCATTGTGAAAGAACCCCTTGTGGAATCGATCAGAAAAGGTTAACCATCTAGAATATTAGTATTGGTGTGTACTGCAAGGTTCTGGAATCATCAAAAATGATACACAATTTGGCCCAGTCTTGGTAAAGTTAATACAAGCACTGTACACAGAAAGATGTATATGGGACTACGAGATATCTATCCAGTCCGGATAGATATAATAATTTACCAAATATATCAATTAGGAGGCGGTTTCCCGGCAAAATTTCTATCATCACGTATTAGTCAAAACATATTCTTTCAGTTGATTGGTAATTTAGAGCATCTTTTGAGAGGGGGCGTTTCCAAAACTGGTCTATACCTTTAAGAATTCCATGGAATGGATATGAGCGAATAAGAACAATTGCTGTTATTATTATTATTATTATTATTTAATACATATTGAAAACGTTGCGATGTACTAATGGCGTATGGGCCAATAATGATGACAGGAAAAAGTGCAATAATTGAAATAACGCCTGATTGACTGATATAATTATGGGCCAAAATGAACCTTAAAAAATGGTATGGGTTTTAGACGCTTCCGCCGCACCCTCCGTCCAAACCAAATGTGATTATTCCCCCCCCCCCCGATATATTGATTGATTGATGGTTGGTTTTGTTGGTTGATTGATTGATTGGTTAATCGAATGATTTGTTAGTAATTTGATTGACTAATTGATTGGTTGACTGACTGATTGATTAGTCGCTTGGTTTATTGTTTGAATGATTTATTTATTTATTTATTTATTGAATTGCATTCATATGTCATTGATTGGTTGATTGATTGAATGATTCAGTGATTGATTGATTGAATTAATGATAAAATTAATGACTGATTGATGCATTGCACGATAAGCCTTGATTGATTGATGGATGAATAGATTGAATGCTTGATTCATGTTATTCGTCAAGTATAATGAATATTTAAATCATGTCCAATATACAAGACAAAGATAAACTTGCAAAAGATGACACATGGAAAGTCAATATAAAAGCATAATTTACCTATATGGTTTTTAAATATATCATACCGCCTCCTACCCCCCCCCCCCCCCTCCCCTTGATGTACATAGGTCTATAAATAATGATTAAAAATATAAATAAATAAATAGTATGAAGCGCGCAGTCATGCCATTTTTGGCAACACGCATGCGGTCATTCCGACCTCTGAGTGTGGGGGGGGGGGGGGGGGGAGGGGGCATGCATTATAGTTCAAGGCATGGCCACACAGAGGAATTTTCCCTGTTGGGGGCCGGGTGAAAAATAGAATGAATTTTTTACCATTTATTGCATTTTCTTCGTTTTGGGGGATTTGTGGGGGCGGCCGCGTACCCTAGCAAACACTGCGTACAGTCATGATTCAGGGGCTAAGCAATGGCCTCGTTTCTGTGAGGCCCCAGGATAAAAATCGTGTCGATCAGCTAGGTTCCCTAGCTGATTAGCATAGTAGCACACATATGATTTAGCAGTCATGCAAAACAAACACTCGCAAATTAATATTCAATCAAATCTGAGAATGTATGCCATTATCTAGATCTATTAGAAATAAATAATTTTTTAAAATCCTTCCCTAAACTGGGTTAAAAATAATTATTCCACCATTATGACCAACAGTGTACTTCCCAATGATATTGTTAGCTGCTCATCACTTCATTCTTTTAAGTCAAAGTTGAAACAATATTTGATTTCGTATCCAACTCTTAAGATTTAGTTTGTACGGTGTTTCTTACTATTTTTCTCATTATTTCTTATTTTTTCTGTATACCATTCATTTCCTCTATTTATTGTATTTATTGGTACCACCAACCCACTACTACTCACCCCACATATAATATTTGCATGTATTTAGGTAGTCTGTCGTTTACGACAGATCACCTATTGTTTACGTCAGAATATTCTTTCTTCTTTATTTATTGTATTTATTGGTACCACCAACCCACTACTACTCACCCCACACATATATTTGCATGTATTTAGGTGGTCTGTCGTTTACGACAGATCACCTATTGTTTACGTCAGAATTTTCTTTCTTCTTTATTATTCATTTATTATTTATTTATTCTTTATTAGGTGGTCTGTCAACGACAGATCACCTATTGTTTACGTCAGAATTTTCATTCTTCTTCTGTCTTTATTTATTTGTTCTTTATGTTTATTTCTCCCCCTTTTTTTCCCTAGGATAACTCACGATCGGTTGTGTTAATTTCTTTCAATTTTGGCACAGTCATAGGTCATTGGCATGAGACGTAACAGGAACATTGTCAAGGTCATCAAGTCTTCATGACGTCATCCAGGCGCCATCTTGTGAAATCACATTATCCATCATATCTTCATGACGCGTCATCAAAGGTCATTCATATTCATATCACATATACTTCAGGTCACAAGAGTCAACATATCGTGTCGACAATCGACCACATTATGTGGTTTGCTGTGTTTACAAAAAAACTAGACCGTCTGGTGACCTCAGAGTCAGTCAAACTCTGCAGAAAAATATTAGCCAATCAGAGCACTCTTTACTTAGCCGTAGAAAAAATCCTACCATGAGTTATGAATTTTAAAAGGCCCATTATTGGTTGTTTTAGTCAAAAGCTGTACGAGCCGACATGAATATTCATATCAGCTATTGTTGCCAGCTGATTCTGCCTAGCAACAAGGGCATGTTCGCGCGCGTTTGAGAGACCGATTACAGCTATCGCGATACCTTGCCTTTCATGATCCATGCATTTTATATACAAATCATCATTTACATAGATTCAGGTTCCATGAAAATGGTTTGTGCTCATTTTGCAAAAATTTTGAAGAAACTTATCAACATGTATTCTTTGAATGTAATACAATAAAGGAAGTCTGGGGGAAATGTGGAGATAGATTTAATTTACCAATTCTGAAGAAATTATCCTGGAAACAAATTCATATAGGAATAGATGACACTACTATTAAAACAGAGCAATTATTGAACCACATTTTGATTTTGATTAAATATATGATTTTCCATAGTAGAGAGAAGGGAAGCCCTCCAAAAGCAAAAGAAATAGAATATAGATTGTTGGAAAATAGAAATGAAGAGAAAAAACTTTCAATGGAAAGAGACACACTTTCAATTCATTTAAGGAAATGGGAAGCTTTGGAAAGTTTAGAATAAATGTTTTCATTTTTTTTTTTCTTTTTTTTTTCTTAATATACAACTTCCTGGCCCTCTCTTCTCTCCTTTTTTTTTTTTTTTTTTTTTTTTTTTTTTTTTTTTTTGGTGTGTGTTTTGTATACTGTTGTACTTGTTATGTATTTAAATGTTGTGTGGGGCGGGGGGGGGGGGGGGGATTAGGTGTTTTGTAGCTTTTCTCTTTTTTATATATATATATAATTTTGTTTGTCTCTAAAGGAAATGAAGAGGTGTAACTTTTGTATGTAAATGTAAAAGATCATTGGCAATTTATTAAAACCTATGTTAAATTATTTTGTTATTTTTGTATCCAATGTTATAAATGTACAATTTTTCTTTGAGAGAAACGAATAAAAACCTATGAAAACAAAAAAAAAATGCATGCAATACCCACAATATAGTTAGATTGAGCGACGACCAACCATCCATTTCTTCTCTTATATTTCCTCTTTTTTTCTGTTTTTCTGTTTGCCGTCTCTATTTGTTTTCTACGGAAGCGTTAAAGTGCCATTCTACTTGACGACATGACGAGATATTTCATCTTGTCAAGTCGACTTAATATCCATATCATGTCGACATGTAAAGATATTTAACCTACCATGTCGACTTATCAACTTTTATTAGTCGACATGGCGAAATAAATTATCTTGCCAAGTCGACTTCACGAAAAGTTCATGTCGTCATGGCGACATAAGTTATCTTACCAAGTCGACTTCTAAAAAAATACATGTCGTCATGGCGACTTATATTATCTTACCAAGTCGACTTCCCAAAAAGTAATGTCGACATGGCGAAATAAATTATCTTGCCAAGTCGACTTCACAAAAAGTTCATGTCGTCATGGCGACATGTATTATCTTGCCAAGTCGACTTCACAAAAAAAGTTCATCTCGTAATAGCGACATAAATTATCTCACCAAGTCGACTTCCAAAAAAGTATATGTCGTCATGGCGAGATATGTAGTGTGACGACTATTTCATGCAGCGCGCGTATATGGCAAGCCCTTTGTGTAAAACCCAGATAAACTCTGTTTTTTTCAGATATACTCAGTTTATCAGAAAAACTGTGTTTATCAATGATAAACTCAGTTTATCAACAGATACACAGAGTTTATCAGAAAAACCCAGTTTATTTATTTATTTCTAATCTTTTGACAGGGTAGCCCATTCACCAACAAGTGGTCTTCCATGGGGCCCTTAATGAACACATTTGCATCGTTTATAACATTTATACAGAACAGTTACAAAAATAATACTCGTTTGCAAAATAAACATATATCATTAACCTAGTATAAAACAGTAATGTCAATAGGAAAATATTAATTAAGTCGCAATTATGTGAATAAGTCATGTAAATATTACAGAACATGTACGTAGTGTATGTACGGCTGAGCCATTCACAAATTACAACTTTGTTTAAATAATCTTTTAAATGAATTGATAAAGGAAGCCGTTCTCAACGAATTATCTAGCTTATTCCATTCAAATATGGAAGAAAGAACTGGGATACACTTATAACAATCAGTGTGAAATCTAGGCACACGTAAACATCCACTGTCTATTTGCCTTGTATGATGCTCATGTACATCATTAGGATTGATTAAGCCTACCTGAAGGTAAGAAGGTGCTAATTAAGTTATGAACGCATTTATATATCATCACAACGCGACTTAACTCAAACCGCTTGTCTAGTGTCATCCATTTAAGACTTGTGAACAAGTCAGCCGACGGTGTGTCATATGTCTTGTTCAATATTATTCTTGCGGCCCTCTTTTGAATTTTTTGCAGCTTAGTTGTATGAGAATGAAATCGGTTCGACCATACAACAGAGCAGTAATCTAATCGTGGCAACACTAGACTGTTATAAAGTAACTTTAAGGATTTTTGAGGCAAAAAACTCTTTGCTCTCTTTATCATGCTAATGTTTTTCTTGGTAAGTTTACTTACGTTTTCGATTTGTTTAGACCATTTTAATTCTTCATCTATCAAAAGTCCTAAGCACTTGGTGAATTTAACTCTTTGGATCAAATTGCCGTTTAATGAAATGGTGAAAGATTCAATTTTCTTGAGATTAGCAGGAGAGCCTATTAACATGACACAAATTTTTCAGTGTTAAGAACAAGACGATTTCCCTTAATCCATGCTATGACTCTGATTAACGCAACAGTTAATTTGTCTACCACAACAGTTGCATCATTTGCAATGACGGTAAGTGTCGTATCGTCAGCATTATGATACCTTCAGGAGTACATTCAGGTAGACTATTAACTTATATTGAAAATAAAAGGGGACCAAGAATTGAACCTTGTGGCACACCTAATTTGATGGTTGATTGATGCGACTTGGCTCCTTTGGATTGGGTCACTTGTTGTCGATCCCCTAAATATGATTTGAACCAATAAATAGTCCTATTACTACAACCTATACAAGCTAGTTTATGTAGAAGTAGCTCATGGTCAACAGTATCAAAAGCCTTACGAAGATCTATGAAGGCAACTCCAGAAATTTCTTTGTTATCAATATTCAACGACCATTGATTTACAAGTTTTGCAAGGGCAGTAGCTGTTGAATGTTTAGGTCTAAAACCAGACTGATTAGGGTGTAATAATTGATTTACGTCCAAGAATTCACTGAGTTGTTGGTGGACGGCCCTTTCTATAATTTTACTCACGATAGGTAATATTGAAATGGGGCGGTAATTATTCAAAGAAGAAATATCTCCAGATTTGAATATTGGTACTACCTGAGCCTTTTTCCATTCACGTGGAACAACTCCTGTATCAGTTGATAAACTGAGTTTTTCTAGATAAACTGAGTTTACCAACTGATAAACTGTGTTTATCTATTGATAAACTCAGTTTATCTGAGAAAAACAGAGTTTATCTGGTTTTTACACAAAGTGCTTGCCATATACGCGCGCTGCATGAAATAGTTGTCACACTACATATCTCGCCATGGCGACATATACTTTTTGGGAAGTCGACTTGGTGAGATAATTTATGTCGCTATTACGAGATGAACTTTTTTGTGAAGTCGACTTGGCAAGATAACTTATGTCGCCATGACGACATGAACTTTTTGCGAAGTCGACTTGGTAAGATAACTTATGTCGCCATGACGACATGAACTTTTTGCGAAGTCGACTTGGCAAGATAATTTATGTCGCCATGACGACATGTATTTTTTTAGAAGTCGACTTGGTAAGATAACTTATGTCGCCATGACGACATGAACTTTTTGCGAAGTCGACTTGGCAAGATAATTTATTTCGCCATGTCGACTAATAAAAGTTGATAAGTCGACATGGTAGGTTAAATATCTTTACATGTCGACATGATATGGATATTAAGTCGACTTGACAAGATGAAATATCTCGTCATGTCGTCAAGTAGAATGGCACTTTAACGCTTCCGTAGTTTTCACCTTATTTCGAAAACTTTGTAATTTTGGTTCATCCTGGTGGACATATTATTGCGTGTAATATTTATTTCCTGTAAGTTATGGTAAGTTTTGTTGGACGGAAGTCAGTTTATCGCACGGCGATTTTCTGTGTACGATGTGTGTGTAGTGACTGGATGTGTGTATGAGCCAGGCTTGTGTATGCCGTGATTGCATGTGTCTATGAGCTTGTGTATGCCGTGATTGCATGTGTCTATGAGCTGTGTGCTGCATGCACTGAGTGAGGTACATGTGGTTGAATCTGTGTGACTGACTGTACACACATGTGCCAGAGTACTGTATGCCATTCAATAACTAACTTGGAACTGGCCGTGTCTGAGACTTTGCAGGCGTTTTCTTTCCTTCTCTTTCTTTCTTTCTCTCTGACCTAATAATATCTGCCTTACTGGCCCGATGATGAAAAAACAATAACAACAAAAACTACTTGCCATGTAAAGAAAGAACATGAATAGACCCCTACATCTAGATCTACTAATCTACAATAAACACAAGTACTTTTTTTTGTTTTACCTCGTTAGCTCAAGTCAAGAATATGAATGGGAATTGCTTTCCCAAAAAAGATTTAAGACTACAGCCAGCAAATGAGCAATTAACCTTCACAAAATTTGTTAAATGTATTTATTTCTGTACATTCTGGAATAAAATAAGATAAACCATTTGGGATTCAAATATATTCAATAATAATAAAGGGAAACTCCACTCAGTTTAGTCAAGGTCATTCATCCAAATGTATTTACGTAAGCTCAGGGCTAGCTTATCCGTACTGTACTGTGAATGAACTGACACAATTTCTAGAAGTTTTTTACCAGCCCATTATAATGTTCAAATTAATTTGTGGCTGGTTTTTCCTCTTGAAATATAGGCTCATCGTGATTCAAATATATAACAATAATTTATGAAACAATTATGGTATTGGGAATCCTACCCAAATTCGTTATTTCTCATTATCAAAGAACATTCGTTTAGCTTATTACAAACTTTGCCTGGTTGGCAGTCTAACTACTTGCATTCCTCAACCATGAGTCATGATGAACAACACATGTCTTTCAGTGTATATAACCAGTTACAGTACACACACATACACGTAGCCCATCGAAATCCAAGTAAAATGGTTTGAGTTCGTTGACGTAGCCCCAGCTTACCAGACTTTCCCCGCGCTAAGCCAAGCCATATCGATATGATCGTCTTGCGCGTATACATTTCATTTTGAGACAGGGGGGGATTTTGAACTAGAAGATAGATAAAAATAAGCAGATAATTTGTGTACTGCAATTTTGGTCAAAAAAGCAATGTATTATTTTATCAATGCAAGGAAATATAATCACATTTTTCAATACATGACTTAGCCCGACTCCATCCCTTATTTTGGTTGAATAATTTCTAAACACCCCTTCTGCCTAATCGACTAGCCCAAAGCCTGATGTCTCGACATGTGGCCTAATCCACTACCACGAAGGGCATTTCAGTCCATATATATTATAATCGGTGCATGAAAAAGGGATATTTCTGAATAAATATTAGCATTATCACATTTTGAGACAGCCACAGATAAGTGAAAAATGATTCATAAAGATTTAATTTCCTTTTATTTGATGTACATCACAAACATTTAGCAAAAAAATTGTCCCTCATAAAATGCATTTCCCCGCCAGTGAATGGTGCATTCCTGGCCGTAACAGCTGGATTGCCTCTTTGAAGAGTGTCCTGCGCGATCATTTTTTGGGAACCATTGTCGCGAATGAGTTAAAGGTCAAATAAAGGTCATGACACGCGCGTACGCGCGCGTCAAAATTTAAAAATGCTCAAAATTACTTTAACTATTAAACGAGAGTACGAATCAGGTCATTTTAAAGGGAGTGGGTAGTCAGTTTCCATGTGCAGAAGGCCATAATTCGCTGACACCAGACTTGGTGGAAATACCATTAATGGGAGTACAAATCTGCACACAGCAAACCCGTTGGCCCGTCAAGAATTACCCTCTAGTCTCTCAGAGCATGCTCGAAGATTCTTCGGGCGAAGGAAAAGCAAAGCATTACATAAGGTCCAATGGTCATAAAACTCAAGGCTAATCCTGGTGATTGACAACACCTGTTATTGGGTAAACACCCGAACGGTGTCGAATTCCCCATGAGAGCTGACTACTCTGTGACTTTAAGCATTTCAACAAAAGTGCGCGTGCGTTTTCGCGCGTCATGGCATTTTGCAACATAGAATTGCCGAATTTTCTCGGTCATCATATTTGGCACATTTTTCCAAGCATTTTGATTCCTTGTTCACCTTTTTGTGAACATTAATAACGGAATGTGCGTCCGTTTAAGATACAAGTCATGTCCGTGCGTGTGAGCTCTTGTAATACATAGCATAGATGGGCAAAAACATGCCTATACAAAATCCATTGTAGCTCTTTAGGATGCAAGGTGACCCCAATTTTGCTCTTCATATTTTGATAAAGTATGAATCGGAGATATGATTTCATGTCTCATTTGACCCTCAATTAACTCATGACGTCATCATAATGGCCTCCGAACTCAAAATTTCAATTTGCATATTATGGCGTCACCATATTTTTGGAAAATTGATTGTATCTCTGTAAATATTGATCGATTTTCTTCCAAATTTTGATATGTTCTAGCTGAGGAAATAAGCTATGATAATTATGCCCTTTATATTTCAATCAGATCCAGGGATCATGCTTATATTTCACTTGCAAAGTGGGATTTGAGAATTCCATTTTCCGTTTACGTTTAATCGCTATGGGAAATGTTTTGGTATCATGACGCAAACATCCCCTAGAAAGAAGGGACATCACATTTACAGGGTTGTTTTTAAGGGATTACCTGCTAATCCCCTTAATCCTATCATGGATCGGACAGTTATATTCATGAGCCAAGGGCCAGGGAGCTCAGTGATCTTCACAGTGTAGTGCACCTGTACAGTTCTGTGGTAGTGCACCAACATACATGGTAATCCCTTGAAATCGGCAATCATGTAGACCAGTAATACTGTCGGAGGAATTATTTTATCATTAGTTATTTCTTTATTCATTGACTCATGAACTCTATGAACTTTCGAATGTTTCCTTCTTATTTTTGATGTGTCCATTTTTGTGTTGTTTGAATTCATATTGTTGTGTATGCATCTGCTCGGGTATTTTTTAAATTTCCATATGATGTAATATAGTTTCATTTCATTTCATCCGAAAATGATTAAATAATAGAGTTTTATCTGCTGTGCTTGTTATTTTAATTCACTTTCAAGAGTTCTTTTACTAACTTGAATAAAATAAAATTGTTATCATATTCTTAATTGTAATAATGCAGTATCTTGACCAGCCACATTTGATTTATTTGTATTTGTTATAATATCATTTCTGGCAGTTTATATGCACTGGTAACAATTCGTATTACCTATTTTAATTTGAAGTATATATACAGTACTCTTGTTTGGACACTCATGATTATTGTTATTCATATAAATATACTTTTTTCGGCAGTACTATTCTTTCGTTATTTGTTTAGATATTTATCTTGATTATTTCTTGTTTGTTTTAAATATGTCATTTGATGTACCATTATCATGTTTATGTTCATTCGATGTATTTACATTGTTTCACATGGCCCCAATGGGAATCAGTCTTGTAACTGTTTGGGCTTTTTTTAACCGTGTATAAATAAAGATATCAATTCAATTCATGAATGAAAGCTGGTAAAATGAATTTTGAGTGACCTTGGACAGCACATGCACTTACTATACCCTCTCTTGACATTTCTCACCTTCTGTCTACATGAAACCCCGTATTCTCCAATCCCTTACCTTCTCATATCTTCTATTATCTCTTCCTCCTCATTTCTCTAATATGTTTCTTCTACTATCTCCCTCTCTATCTCTCCCCCTTCATCTCTCTCTCGTCTGGTCTGTGCTCATATTCTCCATGAATCGTTTTTGTGTGGGCTCTTTCTTTCTCTCTTTCGAATTCCATTTCCTTTTCCTTTTCCCTTTTTTCAAAATAGTGATTGGTATCTTACTAACTTTTAAGATAGTTTAATGAACGTTGTATGAACCGCCCTTGAATATCAACCGCACCCCTCTTTTTAGCCAGCAGAACAAAATCGAAATCTGTTAAAATCGTTGATGTTACAGGTTTTTATGGCAAAAAGTAAGCCGGCGGAATGACAGAAATGAATGAGGAAACCTAATGCCAATGTCATCTGCGCTTGAGAAGAAAAAAAAAGATAGATCGCTGGAGAGAGATAAGCAAATACAATCAAATATCGCTGATATTACAGGCTTTCATGACAAAAAGTACGCCGATGGACAAAAGAAATGATCGAAGAAAATGAATGCCAATATCATCTGCGCTTGAGAAAGGGGAAAAAAGATATAGATCGCGGGAGAGAAATGAGCGAAAACAAATAAATATCACTGATCTTACAGGCTTTTATGACAAACACTAAGTCGACAGAACGAAAGAAATTAATGGAGAAAATGAATGCCAATATCACCAGGCGCTTGAGAAAAAAAAAGAGAGATAGATCGCGGGAGAGAAATAAGCGAAAACAATTAAATATCACTGATCTTACAGGCTCTAAACACAAAAAGTAAGCCGACGGACCGAAATAAATGAATGAAGAGAATGAATGCCAATATCACCAGGCGTTCGAGAAAA
Organism: Strongylocentrotus droebachiensis; assembly: GCA_035222895.1. Classification (NCBI taxonomy): domain Eukaryota; kingdom Metazoa; phylum Echinodermata; class Echinoidea; order Camarodonta; family Strongylocentrotidae; genus Strongylocentrotus; species Strongylocentrotus droebachiensis. Next base: position 56,532 of record JAVYIG010005272.1, read on the forward strand.
TAAAAGAGAGATAGATTGCGGGAGAGAGATAAGCAAAAACAATTCGACATCGCTGATGTTACAGGCTTTTATGACAAAAATACGTCGACGGACCGAAAGAAATGATTGAAGAAAATGAATATGAAAAATGAAAATGAATCACCAGGAGCTTGAGAAAAAAAAGAGAGATAGATCGCAGTGGAGAAAGAAGCGAAATCAATTATATATCGCTGATGTTACAGGCTTTAGTTTGGTGACATAAAGTAAGTCGACGGAACGAAAGAAATGATCGAGGAAAATGAGAGATAGATCGCATAGAAAAGAGAAGCGAAATCAATTATATCGCTGATGTTACAGGCTTTCATGACAAAAAGTAAGCCTATACGGAACGAAAGAAATAAGTGAAGAAAATGAATGCCAATATCACCAGGCGCTCGAGAAAATAAAAGATAGATACATCGCAGGGGGGGGGGGGGGAGCGAAATCAATTATATATCGCTGATGTTACAGGCTATTATGGCAAAAAGTAAGTCGACGGACCGAAAGAAATGAACGAAGAAAATGAATGCCAATTTCACCAGGCGCTTGAGAAAATAAAAGAGAGATAAGCAAAAGCAATTAAATATCGTTGATGTTACAGGCTTTCATGACAACAAGTAAGACGACGGACTAAAGAAAATGATTGAAGAAAATGAATACCAATATCACCAGGAGCTTGAGAAGAAAAAAGAGTGGTAGATCGCAGGGGAGAAGGAAGCGAAATCAATTATATATCGCTGATGTTACCGGCTTTAGTTAGGTGACATAAAGTAAGTCGACGGAACGAAAGAAATGATCGGAGAAAAAGAATGCCAATATCATCGGCGCTTGAGAAGAAAATCAACAAGATTTAGATCGTGGAAGATAAAAAATCGAAATCAAATATCGCTGATGTTACAGGCTTTTATGACAAAAAGTAAGTCGATGGAACAAAAGGAATGCCAATATCACCAGGCGCTTGAGAAAATAACAGAGAGAGATAGATCACAGGGGAGAGAGTAGAGAAAACAATCAAATATCGCTGATGTTACAGGCTTTTATGACAAAAAGTAAGTCGATGGAACAAAAGGAATGCCAATATCACCAGGCGCTTGAGAAAATAACAGAGAGAGATAGATCACAGGGGAGAGAGTAGAGAAAACAATTAAATATCACTGATGTTACAGGCTTTTGTGACAAAAAGTATATACGCAATGACAGAAATGATTGAAGAAAATGAATGCCAATATCATCGGCGCTTGAGAAAACAAAATAAAAATAGATTTCGGTAGAGAGAGAAGCGAAATCAATTATTTATCGCTCATGTTACAGTCTTTTATGACAAAAAGTTAGTCGACTGAACGAACGAAATTATTGAAGAAAATGAATGACAATATCACTAGGCGCTTGAGAAAATAGAAGAGAAATAAAAGGTGATGTGTTGGTACCCGAGTTATTAGTTTGTATCCTAAACCCGCTCTACACTTAAGTCGTTTTAGGAACCTTTTACTAAAAGTACCAGGGTTATCATGAAATTAAATTTGAAGTCTATGTAAAGCGAACAATTAAATTAAATCTAGAAATCATTTCGATAAGCTTAAAGGAAGATACATAACAATGGACACGTACGGAACAGCTCTTACTCCAAAACTGATGTCAAAGGATTAGTAAAACCCGACTTAGCCGTAAGAGAGAGAGAGAGAGAAAGAGAAAATGAGAGAAAGAGAGAGCTAGCTGGAGAGAGAGAGAGAGAGAGAAGCCTGAGAAGAAGAAGAAGAAGAAACAAGGTCAGAGAGATAGAAAGACATGAAAGAATACAAGACGGGGGAGGAGGGGGGGGGGGGGCACGAAATATTGTACAATGGATATTTTGTTCAATTATGAATTGTGTCGTCATAATTATGTACACTGAGAGGCACTAATCATTGACATTGTGTCGTCATAATTATGTACACTGAGAGGCACTAATCATTGACATTGTGTCGTCATCACGTAGGCCTACACAGCCGGTCATCAACTGTATGGTTTCCATATCAACACCGTTTGAGGCGCGGCCACATCCTACGTGTATGCCCACATTTGAACCTTAATTGATATAGCCTACTTTGATATAATTCATCGGGCTTTACCGCCAAAATTACCCCCCGCCAACGCCAAGGCTCCCAAAAGACTTATGAAGAATCAGGAAACCGTGTACAAAAGACGTCCTTCCGTAAATTGATAAATTCTAATAGGATTTGAACAAGTAAAAGATACGTCTACAAGCATCGAGTTACTGTGTAAGACTACACGTACATTCCTACCAAAGTTATAACATGCATCGAAGTAGATTAACCCTCCTAGTGCCACGATAGGGCAATGAAGTTTATGCAGCCATGACATCTGCGTGCAGCGGGAAGGAAAGGCTTAAATTCCGCATGAAACACATACCAACACTTACACCGCAATGTCTACACCAGGCCTTCTCAACTAGTTTATTAGAAGCGCCAAAACAAAAATGAATTGAGGTTGAAGTGCCAACCTGTATGTTTGGTTACTGTGTTACGAGGGAGCGTAGCGACCGAGCCGATACCGGGTGGGGTCCAGGGGGCAAAGCCCCCGGAAGCTAGTGGATTTTAGGGCTTTTTTGAGGCCCAGATGTGGCATTTTTAACACCTTTTTGTTCCACAAAAAAATCAATCATAATTTTTATATTGATGTGAATTAATTAGTACAATTCCTGGCTAAAATCTACACTGGAAGTTATTTATATGTAGTTATTTTGGTGCAATAAACACGGAAAATGTCAAAATGAAGTGAAAATCAAACAAACAAAATGGCTTGCTTACATTTTGGGCTCAACTTCGACTGCGACTTTTTGATTTTTCTGAGTTTTTTATTTTAAAATAAATTGTTTTAATGTTGTTCTTTCTTTAATTTTTAATTTTTAATTTTTATTAATTTTTTGGAACAGCCGCGCGCCACTCTGACTGACCGCAAGCGCCACGAGTGGCGCGCGCGCCGCCAGTTGAGAAGGCCTGGTCTACACCCACACATACTCACCACAACCAACATTCACATGCACATAAACATACCGCACATAATTATATACGGATGTTTAGATAAACATTGAAGGACTATACATGTCATAAAGCAGGGGCGGATCTGCGCGCCGGGGTTGGAGCTTCCCGGAGTTAGGGCGGATCTAGCTTTTTGCTAAGGGGGGGGTTTGACCAAAATAATGACGATGCGGAGCATCGTCCACGAGCCGCGAAGCGGCGAGCCGATTTTTTGGGGGGTGTTTATTTGAACCCCGTAAGTGATGTTTTCCTGGCATCTATTAACACAATGGAGACCATAAAAAGCAGTGCATGATAACGTCTTTTTAAATCAAGTAACAGTTTAATACATAGTTATATCCAGAGTTATCATGTGTTTGGTTAAGTTACCAGATGAGTTGAATATCTTCTCACAATATTTGCACTTGAAAGGGTTTCTCTCCAGCGTGCGTTCTTTTTTCTTTCTTTTTTTCTTTCTTTTTTTCTTTTTTTTTCCTTTTTTTTTTTTTTTGGGGCCGCCCAAGGGGGGGGGGGGGGTTGCAACCCCCAACCCCCCCCTGGATCCGCCACTGTAAAGTGACACCAAGTAAGTCAACGGAAAGCAACGGATCTAATTTTGGATAACTCGTATCTATATCATCATTATTTGGAATAGGTCATTCATGTTCGAGTCGATCAGCCTTTCATTATTGCTTACTTAAATTCAACACACTGAAGACGTTTATGTGAGTATAATTATGCTTCGTATCTATCACTATATTATAATCATTATCATGAATTAGGGAAAAGGAAAACACGTTTTAAATTATATATCTGATGTTATAATTTCGAGTTCTAAGAAGGGGATGGGGTGAGGATGTCTCTTCCCAATAACTTTATGGCCCTTATTAACCCCTCTGTCCGCCCCTCCCCTTTCCCGGCAGCGTTAATTTCTTCTGCGGCACAGATTGGGGCTTTTTTTTAAAGGGGTCTTGATTTAACCCTAACCCTAACCCTAACCCTAACCCTAAACTTCCCCATAGGCTCAACACGCACCGAACCCCAATCTGTGCCGCCGAAAAAATAACGCTTCCCGCCACCTTATAGGAAACCTCACTCCAATAAATAACTTTATTTATTCTGAGAGATTTATTATATTCTTGCCATCTACAATCTACAAGTTTCACCACCAAAGTGTATGCAAGAGGCATAAAGCAAGAACAATGTACAGTTTCTCAGCACGACATGGGCATCTATTTTCTTGCATTCAAAAATTCTAAATGCATTCAAATTTATGGATGCTTCCTTCCCAAGTGTGTGCTGAGATGAAGCATTTCATTGTCCTGCTATTATCCTTTGTACTATTGCCAGAAAGCAAATTGCATAAATAAGTTGGTGCTCTTCTGGGGTGGAGGTTTGTCATAAATAGGGACTTTTAGATTTGCACGAAGACAATGTGGATTGCTACGATCGACGTCCTTTTACTGCACTGCCTTGGAAGGACGTCACATGTATCAGTCCACGCAAATCTAAAAGTCCCTAATGAAATAGATCTGTCAACTGCTATATGTTAGTATTTCTATATAAATTAGTTAAAATATTGTTCCCCTGCTATCTATTTTTAACCAAATATAATTTATATCTTCTCAGCTATGATTTTCCTCTTTGAAAAGTTTTTTTTTATTGATTTAAAAAGTCTTTCTAACGTAAGCTTGGTGCATGATACATGTACAAATTCAACTGGTACGTCACGTTTTCAAAAAAATGGCTGCGCCCATGTCATGCTAAAAATGCCTCAAATCATGTCGAGAATATCTTCATTTATAATCTCTTGTACATTTTCGTAAGGAATTTTGTATATCAAAGGGCAGGAATACATCTCAATGTTCAGAATACCTACACTTATTCTTTGGAGTGAGGTTTCCATTAACGAACATTTTATAGCAATACACCACAAACATGATTATTTGCAATAGACTTGTATGGACATGTCGATACTTAACACATCTTATTGACTAGCAATTTTAGTTTAAAGGGACTTGGCAGATGAGAGAAAATATTAATAATGGTGCTAAGGTAGTGATTTCAACGCTAGATGTGCAATCAAAGATAATCTGAAATTTTGAGTGAAAATGTAAATCATCACAAAGCAATGAATTGGCTGTAGGTCTATATACCATTCCTACATTTAGGTGTTGAAAGATTTTTTTTTAAAGCCTGTTTTATGTATTATTTCATAGAAAAACGGTTGAGATAATTCAAAAATTGGTTGGGAGAATGCATTGTTAGAGGGAGTTACACCTTGACGCCTTCAAAGAAAACCATAAATATATTTGATGTATATAATAAGTAACATTCCATAAAAAACATTTGGAGTTTTTTTTTCATCAACCTCCAACAATGGTACCGGTTCACCCCGCGTTTGATTATTCCTAACCAGGATATTGGCTCGGTTCCAAACGTATCTAAAGGCAATATAGATGGGGTTATGCACACGTTGAGAAAAACTGAGGTTTGGATCTCGATCAACACTTACATGTCTGGAATGGAATGTAGAGCCATTTTATTGCTTTGTGACGATTTCCATTCACCTAAAATATAATTAAATTGTAATAATATAGTTGGGAGAATTAAGGAATCGATCAGATCAGTTTCCCCTATTTGTACCATGAATAATGGTCCGTTTTCACTCAAATTATCAGATTGTCTAATTAATTGTACATCTATCATTGAAGTCACTACCTGAGCACCACTATCTCTCATCTTAACAATGTTACCAAGTCCCTTTAACGTTTAAACCCCGATAACATCAATACCTGTATAAATGATATACTGTGTATAATTATGTGTTCCCCTTTTCAATTTCCTGTTTTGTTCTGATACATGCAGAATTCGGTTGAAAATATATTAATGACGTATGAAGGGTAGGACTCGATGGTGTGCTACACGTGTTATATTATGATTCACTCGAATAAATATTTAACTTTACTCCGTCTACCGAGAACAATCATGACAATAGCTCTCATGAGACGAGAAATGAGGACATAATAACATGAAAAACCACAGTTTATTTACTTATAACGGGATGGAAAGGCGGCGCGAACACGGTTTCAGTAAAACGGAGAAATTGCCCCAACCCGTACTATAATACTGACTGTGGTCTTGAGTCCCATTGGGCTGTTGGTGTTTAATTCTGACTTGATGCGATTTTGTAATATAGATTTTTATTTCCTCATACCGGTGTGTGGAACAATCAAATAAAAAAGAAAATGACTGGCCCTAGCTTGTTATCATGACGTGTATGATATCTGTCCCACCCAGGAGAGGATCCACGATTCTCTGAGAGGCCGGAGGGGGGGGGGGGGGGGGGGGGGTAACCGTAAAACAATGGAAACAAAACTCAACCAATGGTCCTAATTAGAAGTCGGGAGCACAAAGAGGAAAAGGGGGTGGTAGTACATTTTACAATTATGTCAGATATGGGTTGTGGGGGGGGGGGGGGCGCACCACCTCAACCGCTAAACCTTAATCCACCTTAATGTATCGCTCCCCATGCATGACTTGTAATCGCCGTGAACTTCACATTAAGTTCATCCTTTTATGGGCATAACCCGCATAAAAATGCCTAGCTGCACTATTGAACAATAACCATGAATGGTGTTTACGTCAAATATAGATCTTCACACATGCAGGCTGGTGCACTCGATCGGCAATATTTCCATTGCATATCATTCACATGATACATGCAAGGAGATGCATGTGCATGCAGTATGTCACTCTTAACCGTTGTGAATACATCGGCATAATCAATGACAAACTCAACCTAGAGGTCTAACTTGCAAAGTTTATAACTTCCAGAGTTGCATAGAATGGATGGTAGCGGGAGATGGTGTGGTATGCCAGCTTGGTTGTTTACGGTGGCGCTCACGGCATGCATGGTTCATGTCGCACAAGGAGAAGGTGAGATATTAAAGGGATAGTCAACTTTATATTTGGAGTAAAAGATACAACCTTTTTTCTTCAATGAAGTTGGGATAACTTTGAATAACCTTTTTTCATACAATGATTCTGACAACATCATTAAACTAGTATATTCTCGATAGATAAAGGTTTAATATTCTCATAAAATGTATTGATCAATCTAAAGAGTCACAGAGAGATAACTCTATAGTTCCTAAAAGATATAAATCATTATTTTCATAATCATTTATTTTCCTGAAAAGAGGTTTAAACAAAAAACATTCCAAATTTATGAGTCAAAGTGTATTTGGAGTTGAATAGAAACTGTCTTTATTTAGTGGTTATCTATCATTGTTACAGCGCTTAGAGACTTCGGTGGTAAGCGCTTTATAAGTAAAGTTTTTATTATTATTATTGTTATCATAATCTGCTCTAAGAGTTTCTTTTTTAACTTTGGAACCGTCTGAAATTTTACAATAACATTTATTTTATTCTTCTTGTTAAAATACAGTACACCGTGTATTGGTTGATTACATGTACATACATGTACATGCATATACATAAATACACATGTGAACATAAACAATAATTATCCAAATCAAAAATAAAATAAATCGATGGCTGGTTTGCTCTATTCACAGCCATGTACCCGTTGGTCCCCCATGGTCCCCTTTTTCTTATGTTAACTGAGCGCTGATTTGATGAGATAACCACCTGTCAGTGACCACGGCAAGGAGGTCTTATCCCTCCTGGCCAAACTTGTGCAGATATGCTTTAAAGGTCCAGAAATATTTAACCAGAGAAATCAATACCAGAAAGTATTACAGCAAGGAAGGAGACACTGACGCAAGGAACACATTCAATTAAAATCAAACTTTGCCTCGTTTGCTTTCCTTTGTGTTTCCTTGTGCGTTTCTCCTCAAATGGGATGACGAATGCTAAATTCTTGTTGTTTTTCAAGAAATAATCATTGTAGTCAATGACTGTATATTTTGAATGTCTCCTTTCAATGTTCATGGGACCATCCCTAACATGTGGCAACTTATGTAAATACAGCATTACTTTAATACACTTTCATACCATTGCCTTGTGTGTTACATTACTTTTATGTTAGAAATGTTTACCCACTTTTTTGAATAAATATAGATTGGGAATACTTAACATCATTTGAGCAGCAGCAAACCAATTTGATTGACTTATTTGGGACTCGCCTTACAGGGACTCCTGTCTTGGCCATGTATGTGTCTAAAAGTATCTGTTAATGGGAATTGGCTATTAAAGCCACACTGTCCTATTTGTAGCTACTTGCTCCCTCGACATATAGAAAACAATGCATAATCGGTGACCATTGGTCCCCCATGATCCTCTTTTTCTAATGTTAATTGAGAGTTGAGTTGATGGGATAACCACCTGTCCAGTGACCTTGCAGGGTGGTCTAATCCCTCCTTTAAAATAGTACAGATATTCTTTAATTGTTCGCAGTTGCACAATATAATTATGTAGGCCTATAACAAATAAATATCCAGTCAATATACATGTTAGTGTTAGGACACAAATAAAGGCATAATTATGCCCCCGGAAAATTCATTATTATTTTTTGTTCCTTCTCAATTTAAATCCAGAAACCACTCCACCGAATGTGACTTGTGATAACGTCACAACGAAGCCCTTTTTCCCGAACAGTTTTCTTGGACTGGATGAGGGTGTTACGTTCACATACGAGGATTTGAACCCTGACCCCAGTGGGGTAACTTATAACGTAACCATAGGACCAGAGGGTGATCTCTTCCCGCCCGGACGCACCCCAGTGACAATGTACGCGGACGACATATTTCTTAACAGGGCGACATGTTTTTTCTACGTGGAAAATACGCGTAAGTATCGAAATGGATCAACAGCCCACGAGCAAAGGCTCTATCCCCCGCTTTGTATTAAGTTTTGGAAAAACAAGCAATCCAGAGTTTTAAGAACGTAAAGATCTGGCAGGTTTGTAGCGATTAATCAAAGAAATATTGTTATGTTGAACAGTGCCACAATAAAACAATGGAGTACTTTAAGAACCAGACATATGACTGTGTTGTTGGAGAGGGTAACAATAATTACCAGCAGCAGTATTCTACGTTGTATATTTGGCAAACTGAGTGGGAGAACAGTTGAACAAAAGAGTATTTTTTGGCCTAACACTTTACAAAACCAATGAGCCGGTGCGGGAATTAACCTACCGTAGATATGTCATCCATTGTGTGCGTCAGATAAAATATTGCGAGCTGATTTTATAGTTATCAGTTCCGTTTTGCGTTCTAGTTTGATAATTATTATGACCGCAATTGGCATGTTTGGGGTCGGTTTGGAGGGTGTGATTGGATGTAATGCATTCAATTTCGTCAGTTTGTGCATACAATGTAATTTTAGACCTTATTTGAAGTAGCAGTTCTAAAGGGATTTTTCTGTTGTTGGGGGGGGGGGGGGGGGGGGGTTCTGGGCAGCTGAAGAAACCTTCAAGCCCTCAAATATTTCGCAAAGGCCAATGTAGAAAATCAATACAAGAGCCCTAAGCCCCTGATGAGCTACTACCCCAAAAGATATAGCTTCTATCTACTCTTCTAGCTCGGGCCTCTATTTCAAAACCACCCCTTCTAACCTACTCCCAAATAAACGAATAACTCGATTTGTTTTCCTTCCTCTGTATAGTGCCTGAGCTACCAGTTAATTGCCCAGACCTGAACAGAACGGTCGTCACTGACATGGGACTGCCCACATATTCTTACACCGCTTCCATAGAGGCCAGTGACGTCACAAAGACCTCTTCCGGGTACAGATATCACGGAGGTTCAGTTAATGTGGATCCTACAATGGCCATTGGTAGCAAGCTAGATGTCGGTACCCATCTAGACACAGTCTTGATTTCGGATGAAGTGCTGAATAAGACGTGCATAGGGTATATTGTTGTTCAGGGTAGGTTGTTTGAACTAAGAAATGTCTGACTTGTCTTAATGATAATCATCATAATGACAATACATTGGCGGATCTATGGGGGGGGGGTAATAAAAATGTGATGTGCATAGAAAAACGTATAGATGCCAGGAAAACATCACTTACGTGGGTTAAAAATAGCACCCCAAAAATTTCGCCTCGCCGCATCGTCATTGGGTCAAACCCCCCTTAGCAAAAAGCTAGATCCGCCCCTATAATAGTAATGGTAAAACAACGTATGTGGACCACTTTTAGACTATATGGTGACTTTATTCGTGTATAAAGTTCATCGTTGTTGCAACTTCTCTTCTCTCTCAACATTAGTATTGTTCTTGATCATTATAGTATCGACAACATGCACAAATTAATATGTAATTAAGACATAGTATCAAAATGGTATTAACATCATGTGCGCGAATTCATTTCTAATTCATCACTGTAGTAATATGTTAGATTCATCTTATCTTCATTCCATTTCATGTGACACATTAGAGCCATCTAAACTTGTTATAATATATATACATTTAATATATATATATATATGGGTATATATACGTATATATATACAGTGTATATATATATGTATATATAAAATCAGCCCTACTGTCTCAAAGGTACTATGTTCCATTTGCAGGACAAACATTTGCAGGTTATTTCTAATTTAGAACTTCACCCAAAACGAAAGGGCTTGAAAATGGCTTTTAAGTGGAAAATAACGACCATTATTTGTCGAATCAACTTAAGTAATTGCAATCACTTAAGTAATAATCTGATTTTCAGACCCTATTAACGAATGGTTTTACGCTTTGTTCTGCACAAAGATTCAATCAGTTTAATTTTGGCCATTACAAGTAGTGGGTTATTTAAGTAGACAAATGCTCATGTACCTGTTAAAGCTCATTTTTATGTATGCTATTACCAAAGAAAAAATAGATGTCAGTCAGTCACTCAATAGTGTCTGACAGGTTTTGAACCCTGGACCTTCAGTTTACGGGACCACTTCTCTACCACTGAGCCGTTGCACTTTTTCACTTTGGAACCATATTTCTGTGTCATTTTGTAAATGATTTTCAAAATCAGTTCATATTTTCATTTGTTGTGTGTGTCCAATTTAATAAAAAAGAAAAAACCAGAATCTATGAATGGTGAAATATAATAATAATCCTGAGATTATCCTTGTTCTTCTCACACAGTGACCGTACCATCTAGCGGTACTTCAGCTTCTAACCCTCCAACGGAATCGACGTCTTCACCATCATCAACCCCCTCATCGACAGAACCTGGTAAAATATAATTGATTATTGCTAATATACAATTTACTCAATTGGCATAATGGTGATGATGATGATGATGATAATAATAATAATGATGATGATGTTAATGATAACAATGATAATAATAAGGATGGTCATGAAACTACTATTATATACCATTACCACTACTACTACTTCTACTACTACTACTATTACTACTACTACCATTACTACTACTACTACTACTACTACTACTACTAGTACTACTAATACTACTACTACTACTACTACTAACAATGATAACAATATTTAGATAGCGATCAATTTAGAATGAAAAAGACGATTAAGACCTTTACCTAATTGCTATGAAAGCATGTATGCTGCATATAAGTAAGCAACCAAGGGACCGACGGATTTTAGTCCTGTCCGAGGTAACAAGTAATGAGGATCACAGCCTTACCTTGATTTTGAAAATAAGACCTTCCGTTAACGGGACCACTTGCCTACCACTGAGCCGTTGCACTTTTTCACTTTGGAACCATATTTCTGTGTCATTTTGTAAATGATTTTCAAAATCAGTTCATATTTTTATTTGTTGTGTGTGTCCAATTTAATAAAAAAGAAAAACCAGAATCTATGAATGGTGAAATATAATAATAATCCTGAGATTATCCTTGTTCGTCTCACACAGTGACCGTACCATCTACCGGTACTTCAGCTTCTAACCCTCCAACGGAATTGACGTCTGCACCATCATCAACCCCCTCACCGACAGAACCTGGTAAAAGATGATTGATTATTCCTGATATACAATTAACTCAATTGGCATAATGGTGATGATGATGATGATGATAATAATTACTACTACTACTACTACTACTACTACTACTACTACTACTACTATTAATACTACTACTACTACTACTAGTAGGCCTACTACTACGACTACTATTACTACTACTACTACTACTAACAATGATAACAATATTTAGATAGCGATCAATTTAAAATGAAAAAGATGATCAAGACCTTTACCTAATTGCTATGAAAGCATGTATGCTGCATATGAGTAAGCAACCAAGGGACCGACGGATTTAAGACCTGTCCGAGGTAACAAGTAATGAGGATCACAGCCTTACCTTGGTTTTGAAAATAAGACCTTCCGTTTACGGGACCACTTCTCTACCACTGAGCCGTTGCACTTTTTCATTTTGGAACCATATTTCTGTGTCATTTTGTAAATGATTTTCAAAATCAGGACATATATTTTTATTTGTTGTGTGTGTCCAATTTAATAAAAAAGAAAAACCAGAATCTATGAATGGTGAAATATAATAATAATCCTGAGATTATCCTTGTTCTTCTCACACAGTGACCGTACCATCTACCGGTACTTCAGCTTCTAACCCTCCAACGGAATTGACGTCTGCACCATCATCAACCCCCTCACCGACAGAACCTGGTAAAAGATTATTAATTATTCCTGATATACAATTAACTCAATTGGCATAATGGTGATGACGATGATGACGATAATAATTACTACTACTACTACTACTACTACTACTACTACTACCACTAACAATGATAACAATATTTAGATAGCGATCAATTTAAAATGAAAAATATGATTAAGACCTTTACCTAATTGCTATGAAAGCATGTATGCTGCTTATAAGTAAGCAACCAAGGGACCGACGGATTTAAATCCTGTCCGGGGTAACAACTAATGAGGATCACAGCCTTACCTTGGTTTTGAAAATAAGACCTTCCGTTTACGGGACCACTTCTCTACCACTGAGCCGTTGCACTTTTTCATTTTGGAACCATATTTCTGTGTCATTTTGTAAATAATTTTCAAAATCAGTTCATATTTTTATTTGTTGTGTGTGTCCAATTTAATAAAAAAGAAAAACCAGAATCTATGAATGGTGAAATATAATTGAAGAAATAATCATTGTAGTCAATGACTGTATATTTTGAATGTCTCCTTTCAATGTTCATGGGACCATCCCTAACATGTGGCAACTTATGTAAATACAGCATTACTTTAATACACTTTCATACCATTGCCTTGTGTGTTACATTACTTTTAGAAATGTTAGAAATGTTTACCCACTTTTTTGAATAAATATAGATTGGGAATACTTAACATCATTTGAGCAGCAGCAAACCAATTTGATTGACTTATTTGGGACTCGCCTTACAGGGACTCCTGTCTTGGCCATGTATGTGTCTAAAAGTATCTGTTAATGTGAATTGGCTATTAAAGCCACACTGTCCTATTTGTAGCTACTTGCTCCCTCGACATATAGAAAACAATGCATAATCGGTGACCATTGGTCCCCCATGATCCTCTTTTTCTAATGTTAATTGAGAGTTGAGTTGATGGGATAACCACCTGTCCAGTGACCTTGCAGGGTGGTCTAATCCCTCCTTTAAAATAGTACAGATATTCTTTAATTGTTCGCAGTTGCACAATATAATTATGTAGGCCTATAACAAATAAATATCCAGTCAATATACATGTTAGTGTTAGGACACAAATAAAGGCATAATTATGCCCCCGGAAAATTCATTATTATTTTTTGTTCCTTCTCAATTTAAATCCAGAAACCACTCCACCGAATGTGACTTGTGATAACGTCACAACGAAGCCCTTTTTCCCGAACAGTTTTCTTGGACTGGATGAGGGTGTTACGTTCACATACGAGGATTTGAACCCTGACCCCAGTGGGGTAACTTATAACGTAACCATAGGACCAGAGGGTGATCTCTTCCCGCCCGGACGCACCCCAGTGACAATGTACGCGGACGACATATTTCTTAACAGGGCGACATGTTTTTTCTACGTGGAAAATACGCGTAAGTATCGAAATGGATCAACAGCCCACGAGCAAAGGCTCTATCCCCCGCTTTGTATTAAGTTTTGGAAAAACAAGCAATCCAGAGTTTTAAGAACGTAAAGATCTGGCAGGTTTGTAGCGATTAATCAAAGAAATATTGTTATGTTGAACAGTGCCACAATAAAACAATGGAGTACTTTAAGAACCAGACATAATTATGACTGTGTTGTTGGAGAGGGTAACAATAATTACCAGCAGCAGTATTCTACGTTGTATATTTGGCAAACTGAGTGGGAGAACAGTTGAACAAAAGAGTATTTTTTGGCCTAACACTTTACAAAACCAATGAGCCGGTGCGGGAATTAACCTACCGTAGATATGTCATCCATTGTGTGCGTCAGATAAAATATTGCGAGCTGATTTTATAGTTATCAGTTCCGTTTTGCGTTCTAGTTTGATAATTATTATGACCGCAATTGGCATGTTTGGGGTCGGTTTGGAGGGTGTGATTGGATGTAATGCATTCAATTTCGTCAGTTTGTGCATACAATGTAATTTTAGACCTTATTTGAAGTAGCAGTTCTAAAGGGATTTTTCTGTTGTTGGGGGGGGGGGGGGGGGGGTTCTGGGCAGCTGAAGAAACCTTCAAGCCCTCAAATATTTCGCAAAGGCCAATGTAGAAAATCAATACAAGAGCCCTAAGCCCCTGATGAGCTACTACCCCAAAAGATATAGCTTCTATCTACTCTTCTAGCTCGGGCCTCTATTTCAAAACCACCCCTTCTAACCTACTCCCAAATAAACGAATAACTCGATTTGTTTTCCTTCCTCTGTATAGTGCCTGAGCTACCAGTTAATTGCCCAGACCTGAACAGAACGGTCGTCACTGACATGGGACTGCCCACATATTCTTACACCGCTTCCATAGAGGCCAGTGACGTCACAAAGACCTCTTCCGGGTACAGATATCACGGAGGTTCAGTTAATGTGGATCCTACAATGGCCATTGGTAGCAAGCTAGATGTCGGTACCCATCTAGACACAGTCTTGATTTCGGATGAAGTGCTGAATAAGACGTGCATAGGGTATATTGTTGTTCAGGGTAGGTTGTTTGAACTAAGAAATGTCTGACTTGTCTTAATGATAATCATCATAATGACAATACATTGGCGGATCTATGGGGGGGGGGGGGGGGGGTAATAAAAATGTGATGTGCATAGAAAAACGTATAGATGCCAGGAAAACATCACTTACGTGGGTTAAAAATAGCACCCCAAAAATTTCGCCTCGCCGCATCGTCATTGGGTCAAACCCCCCTTAGCAAAAAGCTAGATCCGCCCCTATAATAGTAATGGTAAAACAACGTATGTGGACCACTTTTAGACTATATGGTGACTTTATTCGTGTATAAAGTTCATCGTTGTTGCAACTTCTCTTCTCTCTCAACATTAGTATTGTTCTTGATCATTATAGTATCGACAACATGCACAAATTAATATGTAATTAAGACATAGTATCAAAATGGTATTAACATCATGTGCGCGAATTCATTTCTAATTCATCACTGTAGTAATATGTTAGATTCATCTTATCTTCATTCCATTTCATGTGACACATTAGAGCCATCTAAACTTGTTATAATATATATACATTTAATATATATATATATATGGGTATATATACGTATATATATACAGTGTATATATATATGTATATATAAAATCAGCCCTACTGTCTCAAAGGTACTATGTTCCATTTGCAGGACAAACATTTGCAGGTTATTTCTAATTTAGAACTTCACCCAAAACGAAAGGGCTTGAAAATGGCTTTTAAGTGGAAAATAACGACCATTATTTGTCGAATCAACTTAAGTAATTGCAATCACTTAAGTAATAATCTGATTTTCAGACCCTATTAACGAATGGTTTTACGCTTTGTTCTGCACAAAGATTCAATCAGTTTAATTTTGGCCATTACAAGTAGTGGGTTATTTAAGTAGACAAATGCTCATGTACCTGTTAAAGCTCATTTTTATGTATGCTATTACCAAAGAAAAAATAGATGTCAGTCAGTCACTCAATAGTGTCTGACAGGTTTTGAACCCTGGACCTTCAGTTTACGGGACCACTTCTCTACCACTGAGCCGTTGCACTTTTTCACTTTGGAACCATATTTCTGTGTCATTTTGTAAATGATTTTCAAAATCAGTTCATATTTTCATTTGTTGTGTGTGTCCAATTTAATAAAAAAGAAAAAACCAGAATCTATGAATGGTGAAATATAATAATAATCCTGAGATTATCCTTGTTCTTCTCACACAGTGACCGTACCATCTAGCGGTACTTCAGCTTCTAACCCTCCAACGGAATCGACGTCTTCACCATCATCAACCCCCTCATCGACAGAACCTGGTAAAATATAATTGATTATTGCTAATATACAATTTACTCAATTGGCATAATGGTGATGATGATGATGATGATAATAATAATAATGATGATGATGTTAATGATAACAATGATAATAATAAGGATGGTCATGAAACTACTATTATATACCATTACCACTACTACTACTTCTACTACTACTACTATTACTACTACTACCATTACTACTACTACTACTACTACTACTACTAGTACTACTAATACTACTACTACTACTACTACTAACAATGATAACAATATTTAGATAGCGATCAATTTAGAATGAAAAAGACGATTAAGACCTTTACCTAATTGCTATGAAAGCATGTATGCTGCATATAAGTAAGCAACCAAGGGACCGACGGATTTTAGTCCTGTCCGAGGTAACAAGTAGTGAGGATCACAGCCTTACCTTGATTTTGAAAATAAGACCTTCCGTTAACGGGACCACTTGCCTACCACTGAGCCGTTGCACTTTTTCACTTTGGAACCATATTTCTGTGTCATTTTGTAAATGATTTTCAAAATCAGTTCATATTTTTATTTGTTGTGTGTGTCCAATTTAATAAAAAAGAAAAACCAGAATCTATGAATGGTGAAATATAATAATAATCCTGAGATTATCCTTGTTCGTCTCACACAGTGACCGTACCATCTACCGGTACTTCAGCTTCTAACCCTCCAACGGAATTGACGTCTGCACCATCATCAACCCCCTCACCGACAGAACCTGGTAAAAGATGATTGATTATTCCTGATATACAATTAACTCAATTGGCATAATGGTGATGATGATGATGATGATAATAATTACTACTACTACTACTACTACTACTACTACTACTACTACTACTACTATTAATACTACTACTACTACTACTAGTAGGCCTACTACTACGACTACTATTACTACTACTACTACTACTAACAATGATAACAATATTTAGATAGCGATCAATTTAAAATGAAAAAGATGATCAAGACCTTTACCTAATTGCTATGAAAGCATGTATGCTGCATATGAGTAAGCAACCAAGGGACCGACGGATTTAAGACCTGTCCGAGGTAACAAGTAATGAGGATCACAGCCTTACCTTGGTTTTGAAAATAAGACCTTCCGTTTACGGGACCACTTCTCTACCACTGAGCCGTTGCACTTTTTCATTTTGGAACCATATTTCTGTGTCATTTTGTAAATGATTTTCAAAATCAGGACATATATTTTTATTTGTTGTGTGTGTCCAATTTAATAAAAAAGAAAAACCAGAATCTATGAATGGTGAAATATAATAATAATCCTGAGATTATCCTTGTTCTTCTCACACAGTGACCGTACCATCTACCGGTACTTCAGCTTCTAACCCTCCAACGGAATTGACGTCTGCACCATCATCAACCCCCTCACCGACAGAACCTGGTAAAAGATTATTAATTATTCCTGATATACAATTAACTCAATTGGCATAATGGTGATGACGATGATGACGATAATAATTACTACTACTACTACTACTACTACTACTACTACTACTACTACTACCACTAACAATGATAACAATATTTAGATAGCGATCAATTTAAAATGAAAAATATGATTAAGACCTTTACCTAATTGCTATGAAAGCATGTATGCTGCTTATAAGTAAGCAACCAAGGGACCGACGGATTTAAGTCCTGTCCGGGGTAACAACTAATGAGGATCACAGCCTTACCTTGGTTTTGAAAATAAGACCTTCCGTTTACGGGACCACTTCTCTACCACTGAGCCGGTGCACTTTTTCATTTTGGAACCATATATCTGTGTCATTTTGTAAATAATTTTCAAAATCAGTTCATATTTTTATTTGTTGTGTGTGTCCAATTTAATAAAAAAGAAAAACCAGAATCTATGAATGGTGAAATATAATTGAAGAAATAATCATTGTAGTCAATGACTGTATATTTTGAATGTCTCCTTTCAATGTTCATGGGACCATCCCTAACATGTGGCAACTTATGTAAATACAGCATTACTTTAATACACTTTCATACCATTGCCTTGTGTGTTACATTACTTTTATGTTAGAAATGTTTACCCACTTTTTTGAATAAATATAGATTGGGAATACTTAACATCATTTGAGCAGCAGCAAACCAATTTGATTGACTTATTTGGGACTCGCCTTACAGGGACTCCTGTCTTGGCCATGTATGTGTCTAAAAGTATCTGTTAATGTGAATTGGCTATTAAAGCCACACTGTCCTATTTGTAGCTACTTGCTCCCTCGACATATAGAAAACAATGCATAATCGGTGACCATTGGTCCCCCATGATCCTCTTTTTCTAATGTTAATTGAGAGTTGAGTTGATGGGATAACCACCTGTCCAGTGACCTTGCAGGGTGGTCTAATCCCTCCTTTAAAATAGTACAGATATTCTTTAATTGTTCGCAGTTGCACAATATAATTATGTAGGCCTATAACAAATAAATATCCAGTCAATATACATGTTAGTGTTAGGACACAAATAAAGGCATAATTATGCCCCCGGAAAATTCATTATTATTTTTTGTTCCTTCTCAATTTAAATCCAGAAACCACTCCACCGAATGTGACTTGTGATAACGTCACAACGAAGCCCTTTTTCCCGAACAGTTTTCTTGGACTGGATGAGGGTGTTACGTTCACATACGAGGATTTGAACCCTGACCCCAGTGGGGTAACTTATAACGTAACCATAGGACCAGAGGGTGATCTCTTCCCGCCCGGACGCACCCCAGTGACAATGTACGCGGACGACATATTTCTTAACAGGGCGACATGTTTTTTCTACGTGGAAAATACGCGTAAGTATCGAAATGGATCAACAGCCCACGAGCAAAGGCTCTATCCCCCGCTTTGTATTAAGTTTTGGAAAAACAAGCAATCCAGAGTTTTAAGAACGTAAAGATCTGGCAGGTTTGTAGCGATTAATCAAAGAAATATTGTTATGTTGAACAGTGCCACAATAAAACAATGGAGTACTTTAAGAACCAGACATATGACTGTGTTGTTGGAGAGGGTAACAATAATTACCAGCAGCAGTATTCTACGTTGTATATTTGGCAAACTGAGTGGGAGAACAGTTGAACAAAAGAGTATTTTTTGGCCTAACACTTTACAAAACCAATGAGCCGGTGCGGGAATTAACCTACCGTAGATATGTCATCCATTGTGTGCGTCAGATAAAATATTGCGAGCTGATTTTATAGTTATCAGTTCCGTTTTGCGTTCTAGTTTGATAATTATTATGACCGCAATTGGCATGTTTGGGGTCGGTTTGGAGGGTGTGATTGGATGTAATGCATTCAATTTCGTCAGTTTGTGCATACAATGTAATTTTAGACCTTATTTGAAGTAGCAGTTCTAAAGGGATTTTTCTGTTGTTGGGGGGGGGGGGGGGGTTCTGGGCAGCTGAAGAAACCTTCAAGCCCTCAAATATTTCGCAAAGGCCAATGTAGAAAATCAATACAAGAGCCCTAAGCCCCTGATGAGCTACTACCCCAAAAGATATAGCTTCTATCTACTCTTCTAGCTCGGGCCTCTATTTCAAAACCACCCCTTCTAACCTACTCCCAAATAAACGAATAACTCGATTTGTTTTCCTTCCTCTGTATAGTGCCTGAGCTACCAGTTAATTGCCCAGACCTGAACAGAACGGTCGTCACTGACATGGGACTGCCCACATATTCTTACACCGCTTCCATAGAGGCCAGTGACGTCACAAAGACCTCTTCCGGGTACAGATATCACGGAGGTTCAGTTAATGTGGATCCTACAATGGCCATTGGTAGCAAGCTAGATGTCGGTACCCATCTAGACACAGTCTTGATTTCGGATGAAGTGCTGAATAAGACGTGCATAGGGTATATTGTTGTTCAGGGTAGGTTGTTTGAACTAAGAAATGTCTGACTTGTCTTAATGATAATCATCATAATGACAATACATTGGCGGATCTATGGGGGGGGGGGGGGGGTAATAAAAATGTGATGTGCATAGAAAAACGTATAGATGCCAGGAAAACATCACTTACGTGGGTTAAAAATAGCACCCCAAAAATTTCGCCTCGCCGCATCGTCATTGGGTCAAACCCCCCTTAGCAAAAAGCTAGATCCGCCCCTATAATAGTAATGGTAAAACAACGTATGTGGACCACTTTTAGACTATATGGTGACTTTATTCGTGTATAAAGTTCATCGTTGTTGCAACTTCTCTTCTCTCTCAACATTAGTATTGTTCTTGATCATTATAGTATCGACAACATGCACAAATTAATATGTAATTAAGACATAGTATCAAAATGGTATTAACATCATGTGCGCGAATTCATTTCTAATTCATCACTGTAGTAATATGTTAGATTCATCTTATCTTCATTCCATTTCATGTGACACATTAGAGCCATCTAAACTTGTTATAATATATATACATTTAATATATATATATATATGGGTATATATACGTATATATATACAGTGTATATATATATGTATATATAAAATCAGCCCTACTGTCTCAAAGGTACTATGTTCCATTTGCAGGACAAACATTTGCAGGTTATTTCTAATTTAGAACTTCACCCAAAACGAAAGGGCTTGAAAATGGCTTTTAAGTGGAAAATAACGACCATTATTTGTCGAATCAACTTAAGTAATTGCAATCACTTAAGTAATAATCTGATTTTCAGACCCTATTAACGAATGGTTTAACGCTTTGTTCTGCACAAAGATTCAATCAGTTTAATTTTGGCCATTACAAGTAGTGGGTTATTTAAGTAGACAAATGCTCATGTACCTGTTAAAGCTCATTTTTATGTATGCTATTACCAAAGAAAAAATAGATGTCAGTCAGTCACTCAATAGTGTCTGACAGGTTTTGAACCCTGGACCTTCAGTTTACGGGACCACTTCTCTACCACTGAGCCGTTGCACTTTTTCACTTTGGAACCATATTTCTGTGTCATTTTGTAAATGATTTTCAAAATCAGTTCATATTTTCATTTGTTGTGTGTGTCCAATTTAATAAAAAAGAAAAAACCAGAATCTATGAATGGTGAAATATAATAATAATCCTGAGATTATCCTTGTTCTTCTCACACAGTGACCGTACCATCTAGCGGTACTTCAGCTTCTAACCCTCCAACGGAATCGACGTCTTCACCATCATCAACCCCTTCATCGACAGAACCTGGTAAAATATAATTGATTATTGCTAATATACAATTTACTCAATTGGCATAATGGTGATGATGATGATGATGATAATAATAATAATGATGATGATGTTAATGATAACAATGATAATAATAAGGATGGTCATGAAACTACTATTATATACCATTACCACTACTACTACTTCTACTACTACTACTATTACTACTACTACCATTACTACTACTACTACTACTACTACTACTAGTACTACTAATAATACTACTACTACTACTACTAACAATGATAACAATATTTAGATAGCGATCAATTTAGAATGAAAAAGACGATTAAGACCTTTACCTAATTGCTATGAAAGCATGTATGCTGCATATAAGTAAGCAACCAAGGGACCGACGGATTTTAGTCCTGTCCGAGGTAACAAGTAGTGAGAATCACAGCCTTACCTTGATTTTGAAAATAAGACCTTCCGTTAACGGGACCACTTGCCTACCACTGAGCCGTTGCACTTTTTCACTTTGGAACCATATTTCTGTGTCATTTTGTAAATGATTTTCAAAATCAGTTCATATTTTTATTTGTTGTGTGTGTCCAATTTAATAAAAAAGAAAAACCAGAATCTATGAATGGTGAAATATAATAATAATCCTGAGATTATCCTTGTTCGTCTCACACAGTGACCGTACCATCTACCGGTACTTCAGCTTCTAACCCTCCAACGGAATTGACGTCTGCACCATCATCAACCCCCTCACCGACAGAACCTGGTAAAAGATGATTGATTATTCCTGATATACAATTAACTCAATTGGCATAATGGTGATGATGATGATGATGATAATAATTACTACTACTACTACTACTACTACTACTACTACTACTACTACTACTACTAGTAGGCCTACTACTACGACTACTATTACTACTACTACTACTACTAACAATGATAACAATATTTAGATAGCGATCAATTTAAAATGAAAAAGATGATCAAGACCTTTACCTAATTGCTATGAAAGCATGTATGCTGCATATGAGTAAGCAACCAAGGGACCGACGGATTTAAGACCTGTCCGAGGTAACAAGTAATGAGGATCACAGCCTTACCTTGGTTTTGAAAATAAGACCTTCCGTTTACGGGACCACTTCTCTACCACTGAGCCGTTGCACTTTTTCATTTTGGAACCATATTTCTGTGTCATTTTGTAAATGATTTTCAAAATCAGGACATATATTTTTATTTGTTGTGTGTGTCCAATTTAATAAAAAAGAAAAACCAGAATCTATGAATGGTGAAATATAATAATAATCCTGAGATTATCCTTGTTCTTCTCACACAGTGACCGTACCATCTACCGGTACTTCAGCTTCTAACCCTCCAACGGAATTGACGTCTGCACCATCATCAACCCCCTCACCGACAGAACCTGGTAAAAGATTATTAATTATTCCTGATATACAATTAACTCAATTGGCATAATGGTGATGACGATGATGACGATAATAATTACTACTACTACTACTACTACTACTACTACTACTACTACTACTACCACTAACAATGATAACAATATTTAGATAGCGATCAATTTAAAATGAAAAATATGATTAAGACCTTTACCTAATTGCTATGAAAGCATGTATGCTGCTTATAAGTAAGCAACCAAGGGACCGACGGATTTAAGTCCTGTCCGGGGTAACAACTAATGAGGATCACAGCCTTACCTTGGTTTTGAAAATAAGACCTTCCGTTTACGGGACCACTTCTCTACCACTGAGCCGGTGCACTTTTTCATTTTGGAACCATATATCTGTGTCATTTTGTAAATAATTTTCAAAATCAGTTCATATTTTTATTTGTTGTGTGTGTCCAATTTAATAAAAAAGAAAAACCAGAATCTATGAATGGTGAAATATAATAATAATCCTGAGATTATCCTTGTTCTTCTCACACAGTGACCGTACCATCTACCGGTACTTCAGCTTCTAACCCTCCAACGGAATTGACGTCTGCACCATCATCAACCCCCTCACCGACAGAACCTGGTAAAAGATTATTAATTATTCCTGATATACAATTAACTCAATTGGCATAATGGTGATGACGATGATGACGATAATAATTACTACTACTACTACTACTACTACTACTACCACTAACAATGATAACAATATTTAGATAGCGATCAATTTAAAATGAAAAATATGATTAAGACCTTTACCTAATTGCTATGAAAGCATGTATGCTGCTTATAAGTAAGCAACCAAGGGACCGACGGATTTAAGTCCTGTCCGGGGTAACAAGTAATGAGGATCACAACCTTACCTTGGTTTTGAAAATTAAGACCTTCCGTTTACGGGACACCTTCTCTACCACTGAGCCGGTGCACTTTTTCACTTTGGAACCATATTTCTGTGTCATTTTGAAAATGATTTGTCAAAATCAGTTTATATTTTTATTTGTTGTGTGTGTCCAATTTAATAAAAAAGAAAAACCAGAATCTATGAATGGTGAAATATATTAATAATCCTGAGATTATCTTGTTCTTCTCACACAGTGACCGTACCATCTACCGGTACTTCAGCTTCTAACCCTCCAACGGAATTGACGTCTGCACCATCATCAACCCCCTCATCGACAGAACCTGGTAAAATATCATTGATTATTCCTGATATACAATTAACTCAATTGCATAATGGCGATGATGATGATGATGATGATGATAATAATAATGATGATGATGTTTATAATGATAATAATGATAATAATAAGGATGGTCACGAAACTTCTATTATATACTATAACTACTACTACTACTACTACTACTATTACTACTACTTCTACTACTACTAGTACTAGTTATACTACTATTACTACTACTACTACTACTACTACTACTACTACTAACAATGATAACAATATTTAGATAGCGATTAATTTAAAATGAAAAAGATGATCAAGACCTTTACCTAATTGCTATGAAAGCATGTATGCCGCATATAAGTAAGCAACCAAGGGACCGACGGATTTAAGTCCTGTCCGAGGTAACAAGTAATGAGGATCACAGCCTCACCTTGGTTTTGAAAATAAGGCCTTCCGTTTACGTGAGCACTTCTCTACCACTGAGCCGTTGCACTTTTTCATTTTGGGACCATATTTCTGTGTCATTTTGTAAATGATTTTTAAAATCAGTTCATATTTGTATCTGTTGTGTGTGTCCAATTTGATTAAAAAAAAAAAAAAAAAATCTATGAATGGTGAAATATAATAATAATCCTGAGATTATCCTTGTTCTTCTCACACAGTGACCGTACCATTTACCGGTACTTCAGCTTCTAACCCTCCAACGGAATTGACGTCTTCACCATCATCAACCCCCTCATCGACAGAACCTGGTAAAATATCATTGATTATTCCTGATATACAATTAACTCAATTGGCATAATGGTGATGATGATGATAATGATGATGATGATGATAATTGATGGTGCTAATGATAATAACAATGACAATAATAAAAATGATGATGAATTTAATAATAATATTAAAACGAATGATGATGATGGTAATAATAATAATAATAATAATAATAATAATAATAATAATAATCGTGTTACTACTACTATACTACCATTAATACTACTTATAGTACTATTACTAAAGCTATTACTATTACTAATAATAATATTAAAATAATGATAAATAACACATGATACAAATAATGATTACAATAATAATATCAACAAGAAGAACACTAATAACCATAATCATAATAATAATCATAATGATAATGATAAAAAAATGATAATACTAGTGATTATATACAATAATCACAATAATAATCTTGGTGAAATTCATTTAAAACAAGTGATAATACTAATGATGATGTTGATTGTTTTACCTTACTGCTATATATAAATGCATGTATGCTGCATGTAAGTAAGCAACCATGTGACTGACGGCTATAAGTCCTCTCCGATGGACGCGGTAATGGGAATTGATACCTTACCAAAGGACTTGAATGAGCGCATTGACTTAGATTCGAACCCGGGACCTCTGGTTTACGAGACAACCGCTCTACCACGGAGCCATCGTTCCTTAAAGTGACTCAGTATCATTGTTGGAGGTTGATGAAAAAATTGCGGAATTTTTGTATAAAATGCTACTTATTATATTCCTTTTAATGTTACTAACTCTCTAACATGCAAAAACTCCTAAAGAAATTCTCAAACCACTAAGATATCTATGGTTTTCTTTGAAGGCGTCACTGTGCAACGCCCTCTAACAGTGATCAACAGTAAATTCTCCCAACCATTTTTGAATTTTCCCAACCGTTTTCCCATGAACAAAAGACATAAAACAGGCTTTAAAAAACCTTTCAACACTAAAATGTCTGAATGCTATATAGAGCCAATGCATTGCCTTGAGCAGGCGCGGATCCAGGATTTCTTAGGGGAGGGGGCCCAACTTTCTTCATTTTTGTTTGCTCCCGAAAATTGGAAAATCGCGCCGGCCGAAAAGTCGCTCAGTGGGGGGGGGGGGGGGGGGGGGGGGGGGGGGGGGGGGGGGGGAGGGGTAGTGAGCACATTTTTTTTTTTTTTTTGGGGTCCTCGAAAAATTTTCAATTTGCACCCCCCCCCCCTCCCCCCCTTGAGCGCCAGGGGGGGGGGGGGGGCCCAACCCCCCAAAAAGGTAAAAATCACGTGATTTTACATGATTTTTTTCTCAAGGGGGGGGGGGGGGGGGGGCCCGGGCCCCCGGGCCCCACCCCCCCCCCCCCTGGATCCGCCACTGGCCTTGAGATGATTTACATTCCCCTAAAATGTAATTAAATTGTAATAATACAGTTGGGAGAATTAAGGAATCGATCAGATCAGTTTTTCCCAATTTGTATCATTAATAATGGTCCGTTTTCCCTCAAATTTCCAGATTATCTTTAATTGTACATCGAGCATTGAAGTCCCTACCTTAGCACCACTTTCTCTCATCTTAACAATGCTACCAAGTCCCTTTAAGCTTTTCAACTATACTTTTTAATATTTTAGTTCAAGTTCAATTTCAAGTTCAAGTTCGAGCTTTATTTCCATTTTCAACAAGAAAAATACAAATTATGTACATTAGATAAACAACAAACAACATTTTACAAAGTATACAAAAGTAATTATGCAAGGGTACATGTTTTTTTCTTAGCCAAACTAAATTATTTATATTATTCCTAATCAAGTTACAAGGAATTTTAAGATAATCTTTAGTGTATCTCCATATTCATAAAAACAAATACGAAATTATGAATGGTGAAATATCATAATGATCCAGAGATTCTCTTTTTCCTTCTCATACAGCGACCGTACCATTTACCGTTACTTCAGCACCTAACCCTCAAACAGAATCGATGTCAACATCATCATTATCCTCAACCCCCTCACCGACAGAATCTGGTAAAAGATTATTGATCATATTCTATATAATAATATTAACATGCAGATTATTTTATGTATTGATTTATTATTATGTTTGAAAAGGTATATATGTTAGATCAAATAACCTCAAAAATTATATACGCTTTTCTATTAAAAAAGAGAGTAGAAAAATCATATGCAGAACGAAATTTAGAACAGACTTATAATATTCATGGAAAAGATATACAATGAATAATTTTAAGACTTAGAAAATGCACATTGAATAGTAAGCTTAGAGAATTTCAATTTAAAATGCTTTATAATATTAGATATACTAAATTACATTTATATACATTTAAAATGGTTAATAGTAATTTATGTTGTTTTTGTGGTAAATATGAAGAAACTTAATACGAGCATTTATTTTGTCTTTGTGAGAAAATAAAACCAATTTGGGAAGAGTGTGGGAATTTATTTAATTTAGTAGAGATTACAAATATAAATTGGAAAGGTATCCATGTAGGGATAGTTGAGTTAAACATAGTGAAGGAACTGTTATTAAATCATATCATAATTTTGATAAAATATATGATATTTATAGATAATAAAAATAAACAAAGACCACCAACTTATTTGGAGATTAAGAAAAGATTATTAGAAAATAGAAAGGAGGAGAAGAAATTAGCTGGGGACCGAGGTACACTCACATATCATTTTAGAAAGTGGGACAATTTAGAATAGCTTCGTGCAGAATAAATAAAATAAGGAAGGCGAATAGAAGCAATAAAATGGACATGGCTGATATAGTGGTCGAGATTCTCACAAAATGTAGGCATGTTTTCATTGGATGTTTGTGCGGGTGATGTGCATGTGTGTGTGGGTGTGTGTGTGTGTTCTTTTTTAATATGTTTTTTAAATGTCTTTTTATGTTCATGCCTTCTTCATGCATGCATGTTTCATGCTTTATTTGATGTAAATAGTAAAAGTTAATTTGTATTAATTAGATGTGAATGTAAAATCATATTCTATATAATACTATTAACATGCAGATTAAAAAAATAATAATCCTGATATATACAATTAATTCAATTGATATAATGATGATAATGATGATGATGATAATGATTATAATGATACTACAGTAAGAATAATGATATCCAATTTACAAAAAACTTTGTGAAGAGCTTTTCACATTGTGATTTAAAGCTAGAGATTCATCTGTAGGTCTACTATTTTGACGATACTAAACAATCACGATACGCGATCATTCTTTATAATCATCTTTTCCTACCTATTTTTAGTCATATTTTCCCACTATTTCAGACATACATTTAATTATGTTGAAAAATAACATCAAATAAACAAAGTGTAAAATTTCAAAGTTTAAGTTCAAAGTTATTTTTCTCTTAATTGCAATTCCTTTATTTTCCACCTGTGGCATCGAACAGCCTGGTCAGCACGAATGTCATTAACATAATTTACTGCTTAACATTCATAACATTTCAGCGATAGTATGTACAGTGCCAATGGATGTAACTAATTACACGACCTGTGAGGGGAGCGTCTTACCTCTGACAAATTGTAGCTTCATATGCAGTGAAACCGGTAACAGTGTTCTTACGGTCACGTGTGAAACTACGGGATCATGGAATAACGGACTTCCTACATGTGGAAGTAAGAATTTCAAGTTCAGAGTTATCTCTTTTATTCAATTCATTTATTTTCAACTTGTGGGATGGAACACTCTAGATATCAATGTCGTTCATATGGGGTCCCCAATTTTTGGCAATTCAAATATATTTAAGGAAATAACCTATACAACAGCTTTGGCAACTCTCGTGGAAATAAAATACAATGCGAAAGGAAACGTCCTAACCAAGGGACTATGTACTTGACGATTAATGCCTTATGGTTTTATGGCTTCGAGCCTGGAACCTCTATGTTACGTGACTCCTTCTCTGTAACATTACCACGTACTCATCGATATAATTATCTCACTCTTTTAAATAACATAATCTGTCAAATGAAATTAAGAAGGAGAATTTTTGAATTTTTTAAATGCAGAATGAAAATGACATGGGCATAATAATTGCTTAAATACCCGATGTAAATCAGTTATTTGTTATTTACGGTAGTTTTCAAAAATAAACGAACAGGAAATAATTTTTATTTGGGCTCAAGTTATATGGCTGGGATATGACTCATCAATATGAATTTACCCTACATAATTGTGAAGCAGGGGTATGTCTATTGTGAAATTGAATATTAAAATTACGTTTATCCCAAATTTTGAACAGGTGTAGGCTCAAGTGCCAGAGTAGTCATGGACGTACGAAGAAAAAGACGCGAAACTTTGCCCTTGGACAATCAAGATGTTCTAACAGTCCAGGAAACGGTAAGATACCCATGGTACACCAAAGCCTCCTCAGTTGCAATTATCTAAGAATGTTCATGTCCGGGACATCCCAGTAGACCGACAGCCCACGAGACCGACAGCAAACGAGACCGACATCACACGAGACTTACAGCCCACGAGACCTACATCACACGAGACTTACATCCCACGAGACTTACAGCCCACGAGACCTACATCACACGAGACTTACAGCCCACGAGACCTACATCACACGAGACTTACAGCCCACGAGACCTACATCACACGAGACTTACAGCCCACGAGACCGACATCACACGAGACTTACAGCCCACGAGACCTACATCACACGAGACTTACATCCCACGAGACTTACAGCCCACGAGACCTACATCACACGAGACTTACAGCCCACGAGACCTACATCACACGAGACTTACAGCCCACGAGACCTACATCACACGAGACTTACAGCCCACGAGACCGACATCACACGAGACTTACAGCCCACGAGACCTACATCACACGAGACTTCCCACGAGACTTACAGCCCACGAGACCTACATCACACGAGACTTACAGCCCACGAGACCTACATCACACGAGACTTACAGCCCACGAGACCTACATCACACGAGACTTACAGCCCACGAGACCTACATCACACGAGACTTACAGCCCACGAGACCTACATCACACGAGACTTACATCCCACGAGACCTAAATCACACGAGACCTACATCACACGAGACTTACAGCCCACGAGACCTACATCACACGAGACTTACAGCTCACGAAACCTACATCACACGAGACTTACAGCCCACGAGACCTACATCACACGAGACCGACAGCCCACGAGACCTACAGCCCACGAGATCGACAATGTCAGTTAAGTGAATTCTCCACTAAGTTGTCAGACATGTCTGTCTCGTGGGCTGTAGGGTCTAGAGGGCCTTCTGACTATTTTGTAGAAGGAGCACTAGACCGAACTTTTGCTTTATGGAGATCGCTTTGGTAAACTTCCTAAAAGACAATTCATGTGAAATATGATAATTCAGTTTTTCATAATTCAACATAATTTCATAACATAATTTAGTACGGTATAATTACATTGCACACGTCTTCTCTCTTTCTTTTCCCATCCAACACGTCAACTGTACCAGTTTGAATCGGCAGTACTCGGGATCCTTACAACATATTTTGTTAACGCGACAACCACCAACGCTCAGAGTTTGTCAAACGGCCAGATTCAAATGAACTTACTCATAGGCGTTATGTACACGTCAGATGTAACTGTTGAAAGTTTGATAGAACAGATCGAAGAAGCTCTTATAGCAGTGGATGAATTCAGCGTTGTTTCAGTTGATGTAACAGGTAGGGAGCATAAGCCTACATTATTATTTATTTCTTAGTCTGTGTATAATACTCTTGATACTTTCTAGCAACACTTTGCTATTCATTTTTTCTGTGAGAATGTTGCATCCTCTTTCCTGTTTGGATGAATTATTACCATCAATGCCATTAAAGAGTAAGAACTAAATGAAAAATTCAGACCAAGGAATAACAAAAGTTTAAACTTTATTTACCTACATAACACCGTGAACGGCAAAATATTTTCAAAGGAGGACAAGCTTGAAGACGAGCCCCAAATCTTGTTTTTCTCCAGAATATCCTTACACAAATTGCAAAAGTGTACGTACGTCGTAAATTGCAACATTTTATTTTTTATTTCGTTTGCATGCGAATCATTCAAACTGATTATCAGATCAATCAATCAGACCGCACTGATACGTCAGTACTTTCACAGTTATTATATGCGGTATATAGGCCTACCATACATATAACATACATCTCGCAAACAATGCCTCCTGTTCATCCAAGCGTGAACACACAAAAATACCACACAAAAAATATACCAAATTATTTGAGATAAAACACTCTTTCACAAGATGTATAATAATTTACTGTTCATAGATGATTTTTTTTAATAATTGGCAATTTTCTAGGTGTAAACTTTTTTTTATGACTCACACTGTATATAAACATGTTAATTCCTCACAGATCTGGACGCACTTTGTTCCTCCACGCCCTGCGAGAACAACGGCGAGTGCCAGGTTGATTATAACACCTTAGATTATACCTGTGTGTAAGTATGTTTATTTATGTGTGTCTCTAGTTATGATTAAATTCAGACCCAGGAAACACAAAGCGTTATCAGAAAGTTTGCAAAATCTCATTAGGACTTTAAAACGAACATTTAGTAACTTTCCATTCCGCATAACCCACTTCTCGTCTTGATTGGTTACATCAGCCACTGGGTTACATGACAGCCTCTTTATCACCTATAAGGAGTAATTGTTCGTAAACTTACCTTGTTAGACCAAGAAGGTGACACAGTGGAGTTATTCGATTGGCACGTCAAGAACCAACGTCCAGGAAACGTTTTGTGTTCCTGGGGATATTACGACTTCTCTCCCTTATTGAAGGTCCGAGCCCCCGGAAGCTCAGGGGGTTTAGGCGTTTAATTACGGTCACATGAGCATATTTTGATTCATTTGTGATACTGGCAGGACACTAATTGGCGTGGGGTCCAGGGGACAGAGCCCCCAACAGCTCAAGGGTTTTGGAATAACATTACGGTCGGATGATCACCCAGGTGCCCGCCTTAGGGCCCTTGGAGGGGTCCAGGGTAAGCCCCCATCAGCACGCGAGTGGGTATCACGGTGATACGAACGGAATATTTACTTGTAAATGTTGAAGGATATTATGCGAGGGACCGTAGCGATCGAACGAAAAGATTTTGCATTTTATTAGCCCACATGCTATTCTCTTGGGACCTCCAGATCCTAAAAGTGTGTTGCAGTCTTTAGTCAATAATCACTGTACATTTTTGGGGGCACTTTTTCAAATTTTCCGGGGGGGGGGACTATCCCCTTAAAAAATTGAGGGGGGGCGTGTCCCCCCGTCCCCCCCCCCCCCCCGCGATCGCCGCCCCTGGTCACCAGTATTTCAATATTTTTTTTGCCATGATTGTATAAGGAAATGATTGCATTTTGTCCAAAATAATCACAGATATTCATATTTTCGGAAATTCAATTAATATTGAGAGTGAAATACAAATTAAATAAAGGCATATTTGGGCTCAGAACTGTTTCGGGGTTCGTAATATTCATTAATGTCATGAATTCTTTATCAAATGGAATATGTATACACAAAACTAAATTGATTTGAAATCAAGTAAGAATTCTTAATATATATACTGTAAAAAACTATTTCCATTGTTCTAAATAGAATAGTCAAAGTGATTGACAGTTTAATATACATACTTCACTACTTAATTGTTATGTCTATATTTTAAAAAGCATTGATATAGTTGTTTTAAATCTGTTATGTCGATTGTGAGTGCAATAATATACAAATAACGCACGTCCCAGAGTGCAATAGCGGTGAATGCAGTACGCGCGAGGTTTCTTTAGATTGGTGCCGCTCTGTGCAACGAGCCGCTTGCGGCGAGTTGACAGTGCGAACCATCTGAAGAAACCGAGCGAACAATGCATTTACGTTTCGCACAACAGGGTCAAGTGCGTTATTTGTTTTATAAAATAGCGACACAAACAGCAACAAACAAAAGTTTAGATCTTAAGTATACGAGAGTTCGATCTAGATCTAGAGTTATGTTGGTTCTAGAAATAAAATGAGGGTCTAAGACCTTGCAGGCTTACCAAAAAGTCCACGGGATTCATTGTTTGATTAAAAATAAAATGCATAGCGTGTCTAGAGACGAGTCTACATCAGACAGCTGAAATTCCTGGCTTCATTATAAAATCCAAAAGTCAAAACGGGTCTAAATCCAAGGCAAAAGTAAAACAAAAATTTGCTTTCTAATAATACCCCGCTCTAGCTAGAGCTAAGCTACGCGTACGCTGCGCTGGGGATCATGGTGGAGCGTACAATATTAGCTACGCGTAGCCTATAGCCTACAATGCACTCGAGGGAGAGTACTAGTACTACGCGTACGCGCGCGCACTGGATCTCCATGGTCGTGCAATATGACTTTTTGTTGCGCTTTTTCTGCACTCATTTCTGCAAAATCGTGCTTGCATCAAAAATTTGTCAATGCCATGTGACGCGTATTAACCAATCACGATGCTTAAAATACTAGAGCCATTTTATAACATAATTTAGTCTGTATTTTGATAACCATTGAGCCATACCTATCACAAGCTGATCGTTTAACAATATATTATAAGCATTCTTCGTTCTATATTACGTCAGAGTGCTTTTAAATTGTGCCCACTCTGCTATGTAAATATAATTGATTTCTGTGCCGAGCGTGACAAAATGGCTGGAAGAAAAAAATAATATTACTTTAAAGTTTGAAATCATGTGGTGTAAAACTTAATCGTGCGAATGATCTTCCTTTTCAGTTGCGCAAATGGATACTCCAGGCCTCAATGCTCTAACTCTTCTAACGTCGTACTCCTTGCTATCCTAGTCCCCATCGCGATTCTCATCCTCCTCTTCATCATCTTCTTCATCGTCCTCAACGTTTACTATCGTGTTCGTCGCCACAAAGTGGAAGGGTATCAACAGAGACCGTTTCATTACGGCACGAATGCTCGTCAGTATGAAGATGGCATAAAGCAGTTGTACTTCACAGAAGATAGGAGACACCAACATCGGGGCCCAGAGCGCGGCATGCGATTCAACAAAGAAATTAACGTAAGTAGTCATTCCTAAATAGATAGAAATCTTATTTTCACTAGTAATTCAGTAACGGTTCAGTTATCATATCATACCAACACATGTAGTGCTAGTTTTGTCTCATCTGTACATGATTAATATTGCTGGTAGTTGTGGGAGTTGCAAGTGCCTTATTCTATTTTGAGATGGATGATGCAATATCACATGTGGGCAAGGCACGTTGTACAAGGATGTAGGAACCGAGCAAGGGTCGAACCCAGGACGTCTCAAATAAGAATCCAGAGGCTTCATCAATACACCCCAGTGATCCCATTCTAATTCGTCAAAATTTAGAACATGCAATTGAAGTTATCTTGCAATATTGTTAGACTTCTACTACTCATTTGTACACTTCCACTTATACATGCTCAGGCCCGTATGCGAGAGGTGGAATTACAAGGGCATCACCCGTCAGCATCTCATCATGATCCAACAGGTAGGCATCGAAGTCAAACGGACCCGACGAAGAGTGGACGAAGCATTCACGACCGACCAGTGACAGGCGACCAAGGATTCCAGGGACATCGCCCAAACGGTATGCGCAGTTGGGGCAATCCTTCCCTGAGTCACGAGACGGGCAACGGCAGCGTAGTCTACAACGATGCGGCGATTTCAAATCAGAAGAATGTACTTGGGCATTCTAACAACAGGTTTTGACGACACACGTTTTTAAAACTGGGTTCTGTACAAACCTATCGACTCGATATCCCTAACGAAATTAGATCACAGGAGAGACCTTTCAGATTGAATGCAAAATTCCCGAATCCGGCTGTAAATTTGTAAGATAGTTGTATGATTTTGATTCATGTACTTTAGGGATGCGCTGATCAATACTGGAAACCTTTCATTGAGCTGTTGTACTAAAGCCCGCATTTCAATTACGCCTATATATTAGTTATTGTTTCATTGTGTTACATTATATTCATCATATATAAATATATATTTTCAGAACTAGTTTTAATTTCGGTATACAAATATTATAAGCAATATATTACTGCGTGTATATTAAGTTGTTTCTTTTTGTTACAGTATATTCATCATATACAAATATATAAATATGATAATGCGGCATGGTGAGGGCTTGATGATCAGAGTCATATAAGGTCGTATACATAGAAAGAATAAGAGGGAAAGACCTCGTAAAGGCTTTCTAGATGATGTAATCACAGAATGTGGAGCAACAGGGTATGAAACGCTGAACGGATGGCTCAAAACCGAGGAATTTGGAGAGACACTTGATATAGAATTCTGATCGGGTCACTGAACCTGTCATAAACTGACAGATCACTATTGAAAAATATAAATATATATTTTAAAAATTAGTTTTTATATTGTTATACAAATCGGTTTTTTCCTTTTGCTACAATATATTCATCATATATAAATATATATTTTCAAAACTACTTTTTATTTCTTTATACAAATATTATAATCAATATATTGCTGCGTATATATTAAGTTGTTCAAATGTATTCTATTTTTACACATAATATATTATTTTGCTCCGAAAATTTAAAAAATCGCGCCGGCCGAAAATCGCATACGACTCAGCCAGCCGCTGAATAAGCGGGGGGGGGGGGGGGGGGGGGGGGGTAAGAGGACACTTTTTTCTTTTCTTTTTTGTCTCGAAAATCAAAAGGGGGGGGGGGGGTTTCACAAAAAACATTAAAAAAACTCAAGGGGCGGGTTTAACCCCCCCCCCCCCCCCCCCCTGCGTACGCGCCTGGTTGTGTGTGTCTTTTCCAGCTGAGTATTGTCAAGCCATGCATTAACACAATTAATCTCAAGGGAGGAATACTCATGATAAAAATCAAGTTTTAATGATGGGACATTAAAGTCGGAGGTCAACGGTTTCAAGTTGTCACGCTCAAGCGATCATCGGCGTTTAACCTTATCAAGTATCATAATAATTGTAATTAGATCAAGAAAAGCATGCCCATTTCTGTCATCTAGGTTTATTATCTCAAGCAAAGTTGGTTTTAATAACTTTGTTTGCTCGAATATATAAAGGATGTGACTGGCTTCGTCATTATGATTTGTTAAAAGCCGTCTTCTTTATCGTAATGTACAATCACTCGCTTTCACTGCAGGTCTGCCTAGAGTCAAATATTGTTCATGGGGAAGGGGAGGGGTGGAGGTGAGAGATTTCTAATTAGAATGGCATACATCTATTTTTCCGTGACGTGCGGGATTACTATACTACTACTACTACTACTACTACTACTATTACTACTACTATTATTACTACTACTACTACTACTACTACTTCTACTACTACTACTACTGCTACTAGGCCTACTACTTCTTTTATTTGTTATGCATGCTAGAAAGGAACAACAGCATTTTCAAACGGTCGGTGCCTTTTTAAGGTTCGTATAGAAATGATGCCATAAACAGCTGCAAACAAATAATAAATGAATATTTTTATTTAAAACTGCTGCAGTTTTTTTTAAATATGAAAATGGATGACGGCTGCGCGCAACAAAATTTCTGCCGATTGTAGCTGGTAGATATTCCAATACTCCCAGGAAAATGAGGTTATAAGGTTATGTACGTAATTTGTAATCACTTGGGTATGAGTTTCTTTTTGTATGCCCTGCTTTCGTTCAGACAGAAAATTGTTCATTGATAACAAAATTATTGAAATCCCGAATACACTGAAAATGGATCAGCTTTTTAACTCCAATAATGTACGAACATGTTTAAACTTAGTAAAATACTGTCGAAAAATAATGTTCCTTTTTCATTAATTCAAGTATGTGCATAAAACATGTTATGAGTTCAATATTAGCTTTATGTTTCTCTTTTTTGTCTTATATCAAATTATTAAATTGATATCAAGAATATTTTCAGTAATTCATTAACTTAAATATCAATTTACTGGTGCCACTAACTTTTTTTTTCAATTGCTTCCATTAAATGTTTCATTAATTATCGTTATAATTATTGTTATCGTTAAGTTCTTTGATTATTAGTATTATTATTAGTAGTATTAATATTGTTATTATTATTATTATAATTTCCTCTCACCATTGTCGAACGTGTTTTGTTTTATTGATTAACATTAATTCGATTTGAATTGTATATTGTACAGTGTTAATTTGACTAATTCAAACTGATTGGAAACTTCTCCAATACCCCCAATGTGGGTGACATGAGAATAAATTGTCATTGTCATTGTTTGGGCTGTGCGTTAGGAGATACAAAGAGAATTTTATTTATATGTTGATTTGTTGAAATATATATTTGTTTTTGTTATGAAGTGCTCCAACAAACACCAGTATTTATTTGCTGATTTGGCTACCCTTCTTTTTAAAGATGTGTAATAAATGAATAAATAAATAATGAAATAATATAGACCTTGTGAATATCGAACAGTTGGGTCGACACGACAAAATAAAAGGACATGATCGAAAACCTGTGATTTGAATTACCGTATCTATGGATTCGACTTGTCATTATATGTATTTACAAAATAATATGTAGGCATTTCGTACAGTTAGCAGAATATAGTGCCGATTAAATTGGAATTCATATAGGCACAGATAAAGAGTAACATGCCTTCATTCTGCAATCTAGAACTGTTGAAACAACAATGACAATAATCTATAATGATAAGATTAGCATTATAACAAATTAACACTGTTCTTCCCGATCCAGTGCGTGAAAAAACTAGGAATGGCCCATGATTTGTGCTTTTAATGTCGCGTGTAGATATTACTCTTCTTTCCTGAATCCTCGCAGAAGAATTTTGTCACAAATTATTTCTTCCAACATACATGGTCAATGCATGTGAGGAAAAATGTTTAAAGACGCTGGAAAATGTCGACAAACACAGAATTACAAGTCAAACAGGAGACACTACAAGATTGGATCCTGTTCGTGAAAACAAGTGGACAAAGTACTTATCAGAATGATATAAATGCAACGTGAAAATATATGTCAAGCAAAATATATTATACCCCGATGATCACGGCAGCATAAAGTTCGCGAATGCGACTATATAGAGCTCATTAACGAGTCTTTAATCATGTAAAGAAAATCAACAGTCCTGATGCGGTGGTTCGTTGACACTAAATAGGGAGTTTTCGCAAGCTAAACGCGGACGGAGAACGTGCGGTTCGTGTGCAAAATCAAGAAGAACGGGTTTTGGCCAAATCTACGGGCATTCTCAATGACGCCCCAAGTGAATCAACAGCCAAACAGCGAGCTTGTTCCAAATATGGTATGGGAACTTCATCATTTTATTACGATTATTGTTTCTTAACTATTACTACAAGAATATGGAAATAACATGAATTGTTTAAGAATGGGATGATAAAAAGCAGTTTGTTGCTTGGTCGAAACAAATTGTGCTAGTCGTGTAGTCCCGTCTGTACTGTATTGTGTGGCAGGGAATAGGCCATTTTCGTAATGTAATCAAATTTAATACACAAGTCTTTGTGAAGTTCCTCAATACAAATTATTTCATTCACCTTTTCCCTTCTTTGTAATATCTTTCTAGTCGTTTCTGTGTCTCTATATCTCCCTCTGTCTGTCCTTTTCTCTGTCTCTCTCTCTTGGTCTCTCTCTCCCTCTCCCTCTCTCTTTCTCTTTCTCTCTCTCTCTCTCTCTCTCGCTTGGTCTCTCACTCTATCACGACTTTGCAAGATACTGACGTGTCTTGCAGCCTTTTCACACAGGGGTATAAGATTCATCGTATCTAGAGCTAATTAGTTTAAAACTGCAACTAAACAGCTTTAAAGTAAATTTTCCCTTTGTGAACGTTGTTTATACGACTTTCGGACAGATACGAAGTCGCGATCTATACGCCGGTCAGAGCAGGCTGCAGATACGAAGTCCGTATCTAGAGAAGCAAGACATGATCCACAAAACAAGCAACTACACACGATTTCATGAAAAATGGCAATAACATAAGTTTTTATTAAAAACATATGCAGGATTACAAAGCAAAAAGATTTCAGCTAGTTACGAAAAAGGTGACAGGCAATATACAGTAGGTCGACAATAATTAAATTTGGGGCTCAAATCCCAGGTAGCAAAAGAGAAAGGCATTAAAACAAAGGTACACAAAATGGGGGTAAAGTCGACGCAATGAGCATTGTTATAGAACTTTCCAAACACGTTTTCCAAACATTTTAACACACATACAGAAAATTGTACAAAATCCATTACGTTCATATCCACAGGAAAATGGTAAATATTAGAAAAACTTTTTTCAAGATACAACAATGACATAATAAGTTAGACACCAGAACCTGGAACAAATTTTTTTTATCAATTATTGATTGATAATAAGTTTTGTCTTTCTTTGAATAGATTCATACCATTTCAGATTGAAAAGCTACTGAATTCCGGGGCGGCAGACAAATGGCACTCCATAGGTTTAAAAAGAATTTTCTTCGCCTGCCTAATGTGATGCATCTATATGGAATTACAATGATGAGGGCACTTGTTTGAAACTGAAAGCATTTATTCTGCCTCCTCGCAAAATCCTTCAAGTCAAAATTAGATGATGGATTACGTGGAAAGGGTAGGTTTTTATTCACTTGTCTTGATTTTGAAGAAAACGTGAATCAACCGTTTAGCCCATGCCCCTATCTGTCTCTTCACTACTTGACGATATGATTTATATGTCAATTCTTTCATTGTAATGTAGCACCCGGGATCAGAGTTTCAATGCATAAGAGATTTAAGTACATAAGCTTCTATACAAAATAGTTTGGTTCACCCTATTAAAAATTGCAGTGAAAGAAAATCAATAAGGTCTTTTTTAATAATTGTTTAAAGAATTTATAATAACCGTGTTCATGTTTTTTTAATCCATTACATGGTAGTGTAAGTTTTACCGTATATAATGAGAGGTCCATTTGTATAAAGATTCCAATAAACAATATCATAACTATAATTATGTTTAATTATGGAATGATAACTGGTTTACCCCCCCCCCCCCAAAGAAGGAAATGTGAATTTCCCCTCATTTGCACACAACACAGGTACAGTGTACCTCCATTTTGGGGGTGACATATGGTCACAAAATGTCATGTGACTTTGGAGATGACATGTGGTCACAAACCGACTTGTAACTTAAGGGATAAGTAGAAAATGTTATAGAGATGTTTAACTGAGATAAAATACGCAAACAAAATGGTATCGATACAAGAACAAGTAAAAGAAGAAGAAGAAGAAGAAGAAGAAGAAGAAGAAGAAGAAGAAGAAGGAGAAGGTAAAGAAGAAGAAGAAGAAGAAGAAGAAGAAGGAGGAGGTGGCGTGTTGATAAATATGGTCATAATTAACCACTTATTTAAGTAAATAGCGGGTTCAGAAGACTCATATTACCGTTATGCTTGGCCGCTACTCTGACATACCTAATGAAAGGTATAATGTATCTACCATGACCACAATGCTAATTCCAAACAAAAAAACAGAGAAGAAATTTCTTATAAATGGAGGATGTTTCTTCCATTGTAATCACATCCCTTGGCATTCCAGAAGAAAACCAAGATCAGAGATTAAAGCTAACAGACCATCCTTTAGGTAAGATGAAGCTCACATATTTTGCATGATTTGATCTTTATGACTTGAGTGTGAACTTTTCTTCATTGCTAATGTAATGTGGCATTACTACCATCATTAAACTCGTGTTTAGAATTGCACGAATGAAAAAAGCTTTGTTGATTATTTTTAATCCTTAATTCATACGTTCAATAAAGAAAATATGTTACTGACGGTATACCTAAAGCATCGACCGTTGACTTTCCATCGTGATGTTTTGTAACACTTTGACAAATGGATAATAAATACCAGAAACAACAACAGAGAGAAGGATTGTATTTATTGAGAACCATTCTCTCACGCTTAAGGATGATTTGTGAATATTTCACAATAATTAACTTTTAGTACTAAATTTCTTCTAGCTAGTCTGCGAAAAAGACCCTGTGTGCTGAACTGAAAACAAAAATGGATCGCTCTTTTGGAATTTGTTTGCAAACAAATTATATACTATTATGATTAATGATGCACAAACGGTTTATTGCAGGGCTTGGACATAATTGTATTAGTATTGGTAATGATGATCATAACAATAAATTATACTCACTTTCAATGTTATTTCTATCATTAATATATTTACCATCATTATTTTAAACAATTTTGATTGTGATTAGGATGATTATTATTGTTATCGTTATATTGCTATTATTGTTATTATTGTGGACATTATTGGTTTCATGAGTGTTGCTTTTGTGTGCTATATTATAATTATATTCATGATACAATTATTAACTCATAGCCTGCCATGAGGCTGCGTGCACGCTATTGTTACGCTGCTTCTTGCATGCTAGCAAACATTCGTAATAGCAGTTATTGTTCATGCCCATTGGACTGTGCCTAGTGTTTTGCACGCGCTATTGTTAGTAGCATCGCGTTAATCCGATTATCTCGTTATAAATCTGGCACTGGGGGGATTAGCCCTGTGGCAGGATAAGAGTTAATGGTAATATCTTATCGCTATTTGTCTTATTGTTATCATCATTTGTTATTGTATTTATTCATTAATATTAGTAACAGTAGTAGTATAGTAGTAGAAGTATAATTGTTATTTTCAACAGCCTCATCATTGGTAATATGATTATGATCCATATCATCATTTTGAATTAAATTCTTGTGATTGTTGCATTATTTAGTAGTAGTACCATCGCGATGATTATTTATGTGTAATATCATATCTCCTTTCTGTAATTATTTGAAGTTCAATTAAATATCATGTGTCATTTATTTTAAAAAACGCTGTGATAAAGTTGTATATTATGTGGAGTCTACTATAAATGCCAGTTATATTTTTATTATTATTATCATTAGTATTATTGAATCTAAATAGATATAGAAAAACCCAACGTGACCTGCCCGGCAGATATCACAGAGAGTTCGACCAATGTCATTCAATATTCTGCCAATGTATCTGACAACGTCAATGCTTCCGTAACCTATTCCCCTGAGCCTGGTAGCAGATTTAATCCTGGTGTTACCGCGGTGTCTGCTGTGGCACGTGATCAGGCCGGGCTCAATGATACCTGTAGCTTCGTGGTCCAAGTTACCAGTAAGTAATATGTATTTAAACTCACTTGCATAAATTATTTGAATGAAGACCTGGGGGGTGTTTCACAAAGATCCTAAGTTGAACTTATCTCTAAGTTGGACTTAACAAATATGGAAAGCCGTTAGTGTCTTTGAAAATATTTTGTAAAAGTTATTCTAAAAGGCATAAAATGTTGATTCAAATTGTTCATATTTTTCTATTATCATAGGAGATTCCATGTTCTTCATGGGGAATTCATAAAAAGTCTAAAATACTTGAATTTCTGCTTTTGAATATATTTCATTTTAAGACTCCAATGGCTGTCCATAATTTTTAAGTCCAACTTAGAGTTAAGTTCTACTTAGGATCTTTGTGAAACACCCCCCTGCTGAGATATGAAGCGGTAAACCGCCGCGGTTATTTATTATTATCATTTTACGTGTAAATGAATGGCAATTGACTTCCGCCCCCGGCCCCGCCCCCGGCCCCTCCCGTATACTCCGGGGTCTGAGGGACCCCTCCCCCCCTCCCGTATACTCCGGGGTCTGAGGGACCCCTCCCCCGGCCCCTCCCGTATACTTCGGGGTCTGAGGGACCCCCCCCCCCGGCCCCTCCCGTATGCTCCGGGGTCTGAGGGACCCC
The DNA here is from genome assembly GCA_035222895.1 of Strongylocentrotus droebachiensis. Taxonomy (NCBI): domain Eukaryota; kingdom Metazoa; phylum Echinodermata; class Echinoidea; order Camarodonta; family Strongylocentrotidae; genus Strongylocentrotus; species Strongylocentrotus droebachiensis. Next base: position 99,432 of record JAVYIG010005272.1, read on the forward strand.
TCCCCCCCCCCCCCCACCCCCACTCAGTGTTATCATATGGTACGCGTATGCTTGGCATCCCTTTGCTAGCACCCCCTATCTCCAGTGTGTAAAGTCAATACGGGCCGGAATTTTGAAAGCATCCCCTATCTCAGGTGTGCAAGTCAATACGGGCCGGACTTTGTTGCGTGAAAAGAACCCCTTTACCGGAGATTTGGGGAACAGGAATGCGGTCCATCCGTGTTCACTCAAAAACTGAACTTTCATTTCTTATTTGCAATAATACGAACACAATATACTAATTAGTAAATCGTATTTATCCGGCCTTAATACAAAACGGTACATTAAACGACATGATCATTTTTCTTCCTAAAACAGTCTCGATGAAGTTGGAATTATGTTTAATTACAATCATTTTATCATTTCTTCATTTTAAATCTGCAGTTAGCGAGTTGCCAGTGGAATGTATTCCTCCTCAAGAAACTATCAAGCTCGACTCTGCAAACGCGACCTACCAATACCCACCTATAACAACAGATGATCTAACCCTGATGGATTCGACATATCAGTTCTATGGTGACGTCACTGTTGCTGTCCTGTTCAATGGCACGGAGAATAGTACACTTTCTATAGGAACGTACATCCTCACGATCTGTATTGATGATACCGTCTTTAACAAGACGTGCTTGGCTGTGGTACAAGTAGAGGAGAGGGAGTTTAACGGACGTTCGGGTAAGTAGTACCATCACCATCACCAACCAACAAAACAGTCCTAACAACCTCGGCTATCGCCACGGGCGTGTTAGACTGTTCCAAAAGTACCTCGACGTATGGGTAGTTCTTACTAATGCCCTCACTGCTGTGTATTAACTGTATACTATATTCTTGTTGTTTTTTGGTTAGTTAGTAGTAGTACCATGGTGATGATTATTTCTGTGAAATATCTCATTTTTGGAGTTATTTGAAGTTAGATTTTGTAAACGCTGTGATATAGCTGTATTACAGAGCGTAATTTAAATGCCAGTTACACTATTATCACTATTATTTTTTTATCATTATTGTTATTATTATAATCATCATAATTATTGTTATCATTTAAAAAAAAAAAACCAACGTGACCTGCCCGGCAGATAGTCTACAAACCAAGCAACCAAGCAAGCAAGTATGGACAACAAGAATGCATTAACGTGGTTACGGGAATCAGAAACACAACGTGAATCAACTTAATATCCAGTCAAAACATGAATGATGTGCTGTAATTGCCTTTGTAATGACACAATGTTTCATATAGGCAAAACTCACATTGATTGCACGAGTAATCATCAAGACGGGTGAAAATGAAATAGATCACACCACGAAGTTTAAAAAGCTCTTTCTTGCATGCAGCTAATATAGGAAAAAAATGATCATAAGGTTTCAGCGATTTTATCTAACATATTTTTTTATAGGCGTATCATAATTTGTATAGTTTCATTCAAAAATAATAACAGCGGACCCTTAAAGTGATGAAATGTTACTTATTATACTACTTCTACTGTACTAACCCTTTAACATGCAAACAATCCTGACAAAATTCGTCACTGTGTGACACCCTCTACCAGTAAATTCTCCCAACCATTTCCCCATGAAAATAAGACATAAGACAGGCTAGAATCTGTCAACACTTAAATGTCTGGAATGGTATTATGAGCCAATTTATTGCTTTGTTACATACACCTTAAATGTAATCAAAGTGTAATAATATAGTTGGGAGAATTAAGGTATCGATCAGATCAGTTTTTCCCAATTGTTATCATTAACAATTGTCTGTTTTCACACAAACTTTCAGATTATCTTTTCCTGAAGTCACTATATTAGCACAATTTTTTCAATTTGAACACTGTTACCAAGTCCCTTTAATGCTTTAGGCGTTCATATTTTAAGAGTTTGTGTATATGCTTATTCAAATAAACAAAAAGAAAATGAGGAAATACTTCGAACACTACAAAATTTTAAGAGGCAGAACAGTACACAATCAAATAAGTATTCATGCCTCCGGTAAACGTCATCGTGTGAAGTTTACATTCCGAACACTCATGACTATACCACTCGCTACGCCAAATTAATGACATTATCAATTGGAGCATAACAATAATTAACATTCCATCCATTGACGTATGTAACAGGAAAAGGTTTGACCGCAAGAAAAAATATTACTTTAATACTGTACTTCTTGGCCCTAGAAACATTAGGAGCTGACGTTTGAGGTTTTGGGGTTATAATAACGTAAGATGATATCGGTACGATCTGTTCTGATCTGCTTGATGGTTTATCAAGTCTTTCAAATAAAGCTTTATCACATTGGACAGGAGTTACCTTAAGGGTTGCTCGTCTTTTAAACTACATACAAACAATGCACACACGCACATTGACTACATCATCCATTAACTAATTATCTCGTTTCCATGTTTGTTTCACATTAGTTTTTTTTCAATGTTCTCATGCTTATGCTTAATAAACAAAATTATTCATGCACCATGTGAGTTAAGTTTTCCTGATAGTTATACCAATAAAATAACTTGTTTACATTACATACAATGTACATGGTCTCATGGGGATCCTGGCAGGTCATAAAAGTACTTGTACTTACATCGCAGTACAATAGATATTAAATATTCACAACTGTGTTACAATTTTTTGGACAACATAGCAGTGGCGTAGATATGTAAGAGGGGGGGGGGGCTACGAATAGGAAAGTGCCCCGCAATCGAATGGTCAAAAAAAGCGAGACAACTTAGTGAGAACAGGGTAGGACCGTAGGAGAAGGAGAAAAAAAAACGAGAAAAGGGGCCCCTGGACCATCTCTCGCAACCTCTTTCCCCTTGAACAGTTGCCTTGTAAATTCACATTTTATTTCCAGAGTAATTAGAATAGTGACCGCCCCCCCCCAACTTTCCTAATATTTCCAGCGCTCCCTCAATGGATGGTCTTAGGCTACGCCACTGAGTTAAAATACTCACATAAATTATTCTATATTTAAACAGGGGCTATCTTGTTAAAATGATACTAAATAATTACACAAGACAGTAGTGAATAAATAAATAAATGAATACATGAATAAATATATTATTCATTTTGCCGTCATTTTTAGATCAGGGTCCTGCATTATAAAGATTTGCGATTGATTCGAATCAACCGCAACTTGACATTAATCGCAACTCTTAAAAGCCCCACTGCACTATGTATAGCTACTTGCGCGCTCTTTATAGCAAACAACGCCTAATCGGTGACCGCTGGTCCCCCATGATCCCCTTTTTCTTATTTTAATTGAGAGCTGATTTGATGAGATCATCACCTGTCACTGTACATGCAGCGTGGTCTAATCCCTCCTGGCCAAAGTAGTACAGACAGACTTTAAGTACGCAGTTGTGCTTGATGTTGAATAATCGTAACCCTTTACAGTTGACTAAGATTTTCGCAGGATGGATGGAGGTTGTGGATCATGCAGAGTGCCAGCGAAGATCTTGATTGGCCTTCTGTTACTAGTGGCAACACTGGTTCGTCTGGCATCTTCTCAAGGTGTGTTAACACGTCTATTTATAAATGCAAATGGAAAATGGTTGATATAATTAAATAGGCCGGCTACAGCCTAAGAGACAAAGAGCACACAAGACCGACAATGTTGCCTGTTGCGAACCTTCTGAAACAAATTGTGGCAGAATTAAGGCTCTCGAGACCGTCATCACACAAGACCGACGGCCTCATTGGCCTTCTGACAACTGTTTTTAGGGATCATGAAACCGACTTGGACCTACATTGTCGGTCTCATGGACTGTCGGTCGATATTGGGATGCTCCGATAAAGGGGTACAAAAACTAACAGTTTATTACATGAATTCACAGGACTGGTTTAGATATTATGTTTCCGAATTGTGTTTAGCATGTTTGAAAACGGCGTGTAAAGCTAAAAGAGTCATAAGGATTTAGTGCAAAAAAGCTAGAGAAGTTTCCTGCAAGGAAATTTCGAGTCGTAATGTTGTTATCATTGTGATGATTATTATAATCATTATGATACTTACAAACTTACTCTTCGATTGGGAGTGATATACGAAGTTACGCGACTTTTTGTGTAGGTAACGGATTGAAAACAAATATAATAATGTCATCTTGATTTGTTTATTGAGCATAAGAAGGGTATTACAACAGATTAAATGGTGAATAGAAATACAAAGCTTTTTACTAAAGGAACGAATACTACAATAACGATAATTTTCAACTTGCTCACTTAGACACCACTCCGCCGATTGCGACGTGTAATGACGTCACGACATTGGAATTTCTTCCGAACCACCTGTCCAGTGACCTTGCAGGGTGGTCTAATCCCTCCTATAAAATAGTACAGATAAGCTTTAATTGCTCGCAGTTGCACAATATCTTATGTATAAAAATAAATATCCAGTCAATATACATGTTATTAATTAGGACACATATAAAGGCATTATTATGCCCCCGGAAAATTCATTATTAATTTTTGTTCTTCTCAATTTAGATCCAGATACCACTCCACCGAATGTGACGTGTACTGACGTCACAACGAAGCCTTTTTTACCGAACAGTTTTCTTGGACTGGATGTGGGTTCTACGTACACATACGAGGATTTTAACCCTGACCCCAGTGGGGTAACTTATAACGTAACCACAGGATCAGATGGTGATCTGTTCCCGCCTGGACGCACCCCAGTGACAATGTACGCGGTCGACTTATTTGATAACAGGGCGACATGTCTATTCTACGTAGAAAATACGCGTAAGTAATATAATATTCATATAAAAATGCCCACTGTGTGGCTTATATGCTATTATTCAAATTGTTAAAGATAAATAACATTGGTAATTACGCAGAGCGGCACCGAAATGCCTCACAGCAATGTATCCCCCCCCCCCCGGATTGGCCCACCCATAGTGAGGGCACTTTAACGACTGGATGGGGCATGGCGGCTTTACTCGTTAAATAAAATGCAAATGTACAAAACTACCTGCCTCGGGGGGGGGGGGGGTGATGGAAGATGGTCGAGGTGTCTACTTTTATTTCCTTTTCCCCTTCTCCCTTTCTCTCTTTCCTTGTTATCAGTCTTAGTTTTTATTTTATACCACGCGATTTTTAAACTGTGCTGAGGGAGGGGGATCGAAGGGGCGACCAGCTACCCCGTGCCTGCTGTAGCTACGCCGCTGGTCTTACCACTACTAGTCTGTTCATTTTTTTTCTTTCTAAATCCAGTGAAGGAACTACCAGTCGACTGCCCCATCATCAACGACGACATCAACGACGACATCGTCGCTACATACATCAGATGGGGCAAGTATACATTCAGCAGGGTCATCGGTCCAGAGATGGTCACCAAGACTATTTCTGGGTACAGGTATCACGGGAGCAATGTCTCAGTGGTTCTTGAAGTGAAGGCCAGAAACATTGGAAGTCCCTTAGACCTCGGGACATTGGAGGTGACCATCTCTGATGACGTGTTGGAAAAGACGTGCGAAGAACCTATCCAAATATTTGGTATGTATTATTTTTATTATGGGGCTCATGTTTTATCCCTCTCAATAAACAGAACAAAAAACATCGATAACAATTTTGTGAACCTAGTGTTATGCACCGTATACCTGGATGTTCCATTGGAGAAATGAAATTACATATACAAAACAATTTACACCACGTAATTATGAACTAAGTAAGAATAATGAACAATTTGAGGTTTTAAGCTCAGATAAAAAGAACAGAAAAGAAAACAGAATAAAAGAACCCCTCTCAACCCCTATCCATAGTACAGAAACTTTAGAGGTTCTTATATTTGATTTGATTTGATTTGATTTATTTTTCTACTCAACTATCCACAAGTTTAAATGCGTATATAAACCATACAGTATTACACTATATGATAGAACAAATGAATTATACAAAATACGAATTATACGAAATGCTGATAAGTATGTATGTAATAAAATATATTTACAGAGGACATTTAAGTTTGAGAATAAGACAAAATATTTTATATTGCTTGATTTTCCTGCCCGAATGATTTCAACTTCTTTTTTAAATCACAGGACGCCCTCTGTTGTCAACGGTTGTATTTATCACCGTTGCGGTGATCGTAGTGACCGTTTTCATATCGGTTATATCATGCAGGTCAGTGAAAACATAGGGAATGATATATATATGACGCAGGCGATAAATTCGGCTTTTACCAGTTGAAAATGAATGATGGTCGAGTTTTCCTAATATTTCTACATCAAGTATAACATCACCATGGACATTACATATTTCCACGTCTGTGAAAATAAGCAAAACATTAAAGCACACAGTGATAGTTCAGAGGTTTTATTCAGAAATTAGGCAACTTTAGGCCCACGCGTCACAGAATGTTGACAAAGTGATTTGATTCATAAAGCATGAGTAGATTATTGAGGATTTCTTGGATTAAAATTGAGAAATGTCATTAGCACAGATAAGCTATAATATACTGATACAGAATTGCTTAAAAATTATAGTGGGATATTGTTGTTTTGTAGTTGTCTTAAAGAGACATTGATATGTTTTCAAAAAGTGGACTACACAAATTTAAATCTAATAATTATTTTCATGTTGGATTTTCAGCTCTACTTTCCAAGCGATATTTGAAAGTAAACATTCAAAACACATTAGATGTCTGTAATTACAAATACTTTTCTATGACTATTTTCATTTCCTATGTCGGAAAATCGGCTAACCTATGGTAAAGGATAATACTTTTCGCATAATTAAATAAATGCAATATATTACAGACTTAAATGTAATCAACCATTATTTATACTAGCTATATACCCGGTCATTAAATGGCCATTTTCTTTTCTTTCTTCACAGGGCTCTGCGTGCCTGGAAGAGGGCCCACGCAAACTAAACACGAGGAATGTTATCAACTTACCGCTACCAGATATGAGTTAAGAATACCCATTTGCTGTATTTATTATACGGTCGTCAAGTTTTGTGATTCGCCGACAGGAATAATTGTTTAATGGAGGAAGGGGAGGTTAATAATAATAATAATGGCTTCTTATATAGCGCACATGTCCGCCACATCGTAACGCTCCTAATGATAATAATAATGATGATAAAAACACCAACAATAGTAATAATTATATATATATATTATCTATTTCTTTTTTTAACCAAGGGTAAAGGTAGCCTCATCAGTATTAATGCTGTTCTCTCTGAGGGCCCTGTAACCAAATTGTCACACCGGCTTTAGCCGAGCTATACCATGAATTGAATGAATGAATTGCTTCCTACCGGTTACTCATTTAACTCAACTAGGCGTAGGGTGGCAAATGTAGATTAATGTCTTTCCAAAAAACATGAGGGCCGCGGCGGGACTCGAACCGTGAACCATATGATGATCCACAGTCCGGCGACGTATCCACTAGACCACGACATATCTATGGTGTCACAACCCCGGACCCTCTACCACGACCCCTTTCACAGTGAGAATGTTGGATACCCAAACACATTTTCAGATACATCCTTTTTTTTTTTTTTAGGGCAATCGCCCAATAATTAATATTTACACCATAACATTTGTTTCTATGTATTTTTTATTCCATCTCCTATTTCTAAGACCAGAAAGCACACTGATATAATAACGGTAATTGCTACGACTATTTATTTTATACTTTACGATCATTATCTTTTACTAAACGTAACCTTAGTGAGATGCTATATATACATACATTTTGCCTTTTACTATTTTATCACTGAATTTACAGTAAACATTTTTTTCTTTTCGTTTAACCAAATGTGTACCTATAACCTTACATTCATGCTAGCTAAATATCAGCGTCGATAGAAAGATGAACTTTTCCCGGTTGGTAAAGGAACCAGTTTAAGAACATAATAATAATGTGCATTTTGTCATTTGTGAAAACATTTGTATAGGCCTACTATGTCATCCATAACACAGGATAAGTAATTGATTTTCAGCTAATCCACAATTATATCATTGTTTGCTAGGTACTTATTACTGATAAACACTGATTTAGGGCCTTGATTTGTCAAAAAGCGGAAACATTAGAAATCATATTTGTGAAGCGTTTAGTAAAGGTTATTGCGGGAAAAAGTTTCATAAAACTTACCCCGAATAAATTTGACATCCATGAAGTTTTTACAATGTGTAGTTATTGTGCGCTTATCGTGCCGTTATTGTGCCGTTATTGTGCCGTTATTGTGTGATACAATTAGTGTAAACTTCTTTGAGTTTAATACTTACATGAAACAAAAATAATGCCAATTATGTACTTTTCAAACCGGTAACAATACTCTAAACCACAACAAACCTCATATTCACCGCCAGACCGATTCCGAACCGACTCCAAACCAAACTGACCGATTCTATGTCATTCGACTTTTTTGTTGTTATTTCTGTAATTCTGGAGTTCAGGGTCCCGTCTCATTGAAAGTTGCGTTTGGTCCAAATCAATTGCAATTGGCATTCTCCTATCTTGTTGATATAGTTGCGATTTGTATCAATAGCAAATAAGTTGCGATTGATCTCAACTGTTTATAAGACGGGGACTTTATGGAGTGGTTTTGTGTTCTTCGATGCTGATGACGAACTCCTTTCTTTCCTCTGCCGACATGCTTGTGAGATGTGCCATGTCTTGTGGCAGTTGTAACACTCCGCCTTGCTGAACTGAACTACACGAGTGAGGGGAATGCGCACCTAAGCACATGTAGCATGGCTTGGTGGCTGGAGTATTTCCACATCAATTTCAATAATGGTTTTATTAAAAAACAATGCCTCGCAGCCAAAATGCTGAATTGTGCATGTTTACATATACATGAGCTTCATTACATAACATTACATACCGCAAAATATTATTCTTATTATTATTATCATTCCGTTGTCACTACATGATTCCTCCAATGCGGTGTATTATCGACTCCAAAGATTAGAGCATGACCATGACCATTCGATGCTAGCCTTTATTATGTAATATTTTGTTAGTTCTGTCTACAATCGGTCTCTTGTCGGTGTTCGACGTGATTGGGGCATAAAAGTTGAGGCTTTTGAGAACTTGACATATTATGGTCGACATCTTGAGCGACACAGCATCCTGATGATCGTCTGTCTAAAGAGTGGCTGTGCCATGGCGTAAGCCACAGGGTTGACCAGGCTGTTGCTGAAAGCAATCCAGCGCGTTATCTCAGATAGGTTGATGGATTTGTTGAGAGAACGGTAGAAACCAGGAGCCAAGGCATACATGGTGACCGAGACCGCGGTTGGTAACCATGTCAGAATGAACACCAGGACAATCATGGTCATGGTCCGCATCGCCTTACGTCCTTCGACTCTGGACTCCCTCTTGGGTTTCTTCGAAACAACGTTGCTCTTTGACGCCGAGATATCTTCATCGTCTCCAGACAGACCTATTGGTTTGGGATAATTGTCAGTCGACTTTTTGTTCCTATTTAGAGAGTGCTCATTATCCGTCTCCGGGCTTCCCAGATGTTTTATCGTTCCTGAATTGCTGGTCATATCCAAAGATATACTTGAAACAGTTGTATCTTCATCGTACGTTAACGAGGTTTTCGGCCCAAGTTTATCTCGTAGGCGTGTCCCGAGAGAGCGCTTCTCCGTATCCTGGGATGCGGATTTTGCCTGCCCTTTCCCATTTTTATCCTCCCTGTTAAAGTACTTCGAAAGATGCTTACTGCCGATATTCTTAACCCGAATGTATATTCGAATGTACAGACCAGTCATAAGGAGAAACGGTAAGCCAAATCTCAGTAAGAATACAAGTAGACTTGCGGTGTTGGTGAGACTATAATTCGGTCTGGAGAGACCTGAAGAGATGACAAGGTTGGTTGGTTTGATGAAGTCCCAAGCAGAAGTGACCATCATCCAAACTCCGAAAGATGAGACCCAGGTGAGGATGTTGACGACGGTAGCTTTGTGGATACTCCTTCTTTGGTAGTGCTGTATGGGATAGAACGTTGCCAGGTAACGATCGATGCACACCACGACAACACCACACACAGACACGCCCAGGATCGAATTTTGGAACCCCATGAATAAAATACTCGCTACCTTCCCAAAAGGCCAACTTCTGAAGAGATGGATCATAGACAGAATCGGCATGCAGAGAAGACCCACGGCCAAATCGGCAACGCTCATGTTGAAGATGTAACAGTTGTTGTATGTCCGCAGTTTCTTCTCAACGTAGAAGGTAGCCAGAATGAGGCTATTGGTCGTGACGGTCAGTCCCGAGAGGATCATAAGAGCTAGGAAAGTCACGCTGAACTCTGCCTCGGGTATGTCTCTGGGAGTGTCCTCTGGCAGGTCCAGATCAGAAGACCATGTGGGTCCGTCCGAAACATTCAAGATACCCATCTTGCATAAAGGTCCTAATTAAGTCTTATGAATTCGATGGAATTATGTAAGAATATCGTTGCACACAAAAAAGAGAACTGATTATAGTCAGATAGACGACATTGACGTAGCAGCTTCAACCTATACAGTATAATGTAAGGTTTGTGAATATGAACAGCGTTTTATACTTTCACGTCGGCAGTGTAATCCGAGAGGAAATAAACTATACAAAGTATTTCGAATATGACAAATGAATTTTCTTTTAAAGAAGGGGAAAACAGGAGAAGAAAAAGAAGAAGTAGAAGAAATCTTTGATAGCCTTTATATTTTTCAGAAGCAACTTCAGTGACCACTTATCTGCTCTTTCCAAAGAAAGGAAATGCATGCACTTATCATCAGTTCACAAAGAAAAACGTCAGCCCGCCACTTTAAAGAAGAAAATGATATTGAAACCTTGACCTTCTGCACTTGACGGACGAATCAATTTTGCCAGTATTCTTTTCAAGCCATCGCTTAATGGCACATGGTGCTTTTTGTAAACCTCCGGGGAATATGATTGTTCGTTTATAACCAATTGGGTTAAACGATTTATTTGTAATCAATCAGCTCGTCACTCCTAGCCCCTGCCTGTTTTGCTATAAAATACGGTCCTTTTTTCTGAATATTGATCAAAAAACACTTTCTCCAGGAAGGACCTCGTACTTTTATAGTTCGATTTTTTAAAAAAGAAATGATACGCATTTATTTTTCGTTATGACCTACCTCCAAAAGAAACGTAAGTGCATCACTTCGAGAACAAATTTGTATGAACAAATATTCCAGAGACTGAGGGATCCATTAAGAAAGTGTCGCTTACTATTCCTTTTAACTAAGTATTCAGAATATGAAAAGGAAAACAAATACCTAAAAGCCAGAAGTTAAGATCTTTCGAACTATAGGAGGAAAAATCGTTTAAAGTCTTTATTTTCTGTGCATCTCCTGCCACTTTTGCACTCGATCTTTTTACAGAAATGAAACGCATGACATTTCGATGCTTGATTAAACAAATATTTTACAAAAGCAAAATGTCAGCTCATCCTTTCAGTTAAGAACACCGAGAAAAAGAATATTGAAAACCCACTTCCACGAGACGTATTTATCTTGGTAAAGGTTACAGTCTGATTCTCATAAAACGAATGTATATCACAAAAGACGAAAGCCTTTTAAATTATAAGGTGGAAGTAGTCTTGCCTGGCAATGTTTAAATGTTATAAAGTGCATGTGTAATAAAATCCACTTATTCAGCGGCATATTGCCGGGGTAAATCAATAAAGAAATGTATTTTTCTAACCTTGTGTAATATACGAGACGACAATGTTTATAATTGTGTATGCGCATCATAGAAAAAAAAAAATCTTTCGTTAATACATTTTTATCATAAAATCGATATCATTGCATTTTGCCGATGAATGAAAATAAAGAACCACCCTAATGGACTAAGTGCCCTTCAATATAATACCTATTTACGTTTAGAATCTGGCGGAAAAGAAATCACAAAATGGTTCTACAATCTATACCGTCGAAAAGCTACTTTAAAGAAATCAATTAATATCATATTTTCAATCTGAAAAGAAAACTTTCAGAAGCGATTTGATATACCATCGTGAAATCATTTTGAGAACTATTCAATTGAATATGTTGGTATGATTCTAAGGACAGTTCAAGTTTATAACTGCTCTATGATAAAAGTTAAGTGCCTTTACAAATATTCTTCGTGTATGGATGCTTTAAAGGTAAAATCCGCTCTGATATTAAATTGGTTTAACATAAGAAGTAGAAGAATGACAGTAACAAATTAGCAAAGTTTGAGCAATATCCGATTTAAATTGGAATGTTATAAATTGGCGACAGTGTATTGGGTCTAGTGAGCTCCTCTTCAATTTGCTTTGTACAGTAAATGTCATCATTATTTTCTTAGTTATTGATGACGGGATAAACTGGTCTCATTATAGGGGTTATCTAAAACAAATTTGCAATAATTATATTTAAGGTAAGTGTATATGGTTGAACATTTTCTGAAGGGAAAATATCAATTTTTGAAGTTTTTTTAGTAAAGGACAAATGGAAGGGGAGCTCCCGAGATACGTCACAGAGTTGCCAGTTTGAGTCTGATCGATGGCACATTGAAATACTCATAACTTTCTTGTTTTTAATAGGTTTTTGTTCAAATTTATACAGACCTATTTCTGTCACTTTCTGCTTCATTTAAAACCAACTCAATATCAGGGTGGACTTACCCTTTAATAAATCCTTCTTAAACTAATTGTCTTGTGCACGTTTATGTACTCCCCTCACACACTGACAAACACACGCACACACACACACACACACACGCACACACTCACACACACACACACTCTCTCTCTCTCTCTCCCAGGCTCTTTATTTCTATCCATCTTTTTCGTGACGTTTTTAGTGTGGTAATTTGTTGGTTATATAATTTTGTAACCGAACTTTAACCACGATTATTTTAATTTGATTATTTCGTTAATGAATTTAAGAGTAATGCCATCATGACAAATAAAGACCAATGGATATTATTATCGATGGTATAGGTAAAGTCTGAATATTTTATTTGTATCTAAAGGGTCTGCAACTGTTATGACCAGTGTTTTTCCTTATATTTCATAACTGCAACTTTAAGAAGAGCAAACTTAGTGTCAGGCTACATATTTCCGCACTAGAATCAAAATAAGAGTAACCGTCCGTTTTGATAAGGGGAGAGAGGCGCCGTGTGGTCTAAAATGAGCACATAAGATAGAAAAGAGCCAATCAGAATTTAAAAAAAATTACCTCTCACTTGAGAATGATTTGAGGGAAAGAAATTTGAGGTTAGAGTAGGCGTCATCCCAGAAATAGGAGTGTGGCACTGCTTATATAATTAATTAAACACGTGATGCGTCACTGTAGTACCAATGTTGCATTTTCATATTTTAAAGAAATTTAATTCACGTGCAATAGCTATAGACCACCATTTTTCCAATTTGTTTTTCAGTCACGGCACCATTTCCAGAAATAAAAAGTTTCGCGTCACCCCAATCATACATTCACCATAAAATATTTCTTGTGCATCATTCTGAAACTCGAAGAGTACCATGAAAGCGAGCAAGCCAAAGTAATACAAGTCATATCTAATATGTTAAAACATCCTTTTGTAGTCAGGATACTAGATAAGATATGAAAAAATGTATGCGGGCACCCCGCCGCCAATAAATGATTGTAATGAACGACAGAATCGATCGAACTAACGGTAAAAAGGTAATTTTTATATATGAATATTATAAAATATATTATTCATTTAAAGAAGCATTGTGGTATTCAGGCATTGTTGTGCCTGAAATCATGCTGTTTCTGCTTTGGTATGAGGTCATGAATTTGGTTCAAATGAACATATTGGGAGCATATGCAATCCCGCAATATTCAATGATCGTTGTCGTTGTCGCTGTTGAAATCGAGTCTAAAGCGATGAAATTGTGAATAATAAACTCTGTACGTTGTATAGCTCCTTCTCAAGATTGATATTACTTTAGCTTCACCACATGTTTCTTGACTAAAATCGACCGATATTCTTTTTCCGTTTGGAAATTATATATAAAAACTGCATATTTCGAGATTTCCATGGTCGCAGCTAGCATTGTATGGACGTATAGGCGCTATTTGAAATTTATAGGGAGCACCGATAAATTTCACATTTTAATTTCTCGAAATCCTTATCGTTTTACAGCCCGATTTTTTTTCAAAGTTTACAAAGATTTACAATGGCAACGCACATTTTGAATTTCATAGAGCAATCCTGTTGAAAATATGACCAAAAGTTTGTATTACCTTTAAACCTCAGAGACGAAATGAACCCTGAACCAGCAAGCTACACTAGAATGGAATGTGCAATGACAGCGGGTGGTGGTGCAGACAACATCAAAACGAAGTAATATTTCTATTTAGCAATAATACAAATTGAAACAAAACATAGTAGGATGCGCGAACAAACTTAAAACCATGCTCCTATTTAAATTAGTTTACAGCATTTTGGAACCTACATCAACTGTTTAGGCAGTAATATTACGCAATTGATGGTAGCTCCTCGTTTACTCCCGATAGCCATTTTCTTTTCGGGTTTTTTCTTCTTCAGGGACGCACGATTATAATCGTATAATTAAATGACAGATGAATGAAGACTTGTCCATATGGCAAGCTGTTCTAACATTTATTCCTATTTCTTGATATCAAGAATTATCCTTTCTTTACAACAGAAAAGTCTTGATATCAAGAAATACATTTCCGTTGTGAACCAATGGTAATTTTTGATATCAAGAATTCGATTACTTGATATCAAAAATTAAATTCTGAATTAGGCCCCCTCTTTGGCCCCCTCCCCTGCCGCCGGCTGGATCCGCCCCTGGGGTGGAGAACTGAATTCAGACAAGAATTAAGAGTCAAGAACGACAACGAATCGTCTTCTTTCTCTAATAATTTAATGAAACGTCAAAGCTTTACGCGAGAGTGCGGGGGGGGGGGGCACAAACTGAATTCAGCCAAGAATTATGAGTCGAGAACGGTGTACAGCGAGAGGGCGGGGGGCGGAATTTAGACCAAAATAAATAGCTAGTCGAGAACGGTTCGACGAATCGTCTTCTTTCTCTTGTTTAATGAAAGGGTCAAAGCTTCCGCGCTTCGCGCGGGAGGACGAAAACTGAATTCCACCAAGAATTATGAGTCGAGAACGGTGTACAGCGAGAGGGCGGGGGGGGGGGGGAGCGGAATTTAGACCAAAATTAATAGCTAGTCGAGAACGGTTCGACGAACCGTCTTCTTTCTCTTGTTTAATGAAAGGGTCAAAGCTTCCGCGCTTCGCGCGGGAGGACGAAAACTTTAGACAAGCTGAGGATTAGGAGTCGAGACTACGGCACAATGAATCGTTACAAGACCACAATACTTGTAACTAATTTGACCATTTAAATATGCTAACAATTCCGTGATGGCCTCCAGCATCACATGCCAGCTGGCACCCCCTCACCTATGCCGGAGTGACCTAGTTTAAAACTGAAAGTCTGCGAAGACTGGTAAGATGGCATTTTGAAAAGGGTGGGGGTGAGTGCGAAGTACACATGTGCATACCATGGGCATCAATCCTTACGTAACACCTATTGTTCAGGGGGGGGGATGAATGAATAGATCATCCCCCCCCCCCTGAACAATAGGTATCAGTTACAAATTTACGCCCATGGTGCATACAGAGGTGATATTTGAGCGCGTAAACACAAGTATGTACAACTTGCTAGGCCGTCTCTTTCCAAATTTATTAATTTATATAATTTTCTCTCAAAAAAAAATATATAAAAGAAAATAAGCAGAAGGAAAGGGGATGGAAAGAGAAAGAATCCTAAAAATAGTCATTTATGAAATTGTACATAATTATATACAGGCACGCCGGAAGCAGCTTGGGATTGGGGGGGGGGGGGGGGCAAACGTTCCAAGGGGCTCACCTTCTAAGGACAGTGACGTAATGAGAAAAAACGTTCGGAAGGGGGGGGGGGGGCAGACGAAAAATCTGCATCACCACCAGTCTTACACGTTACATGCAGGTCCCGCAGATCAGGTAGAGCGTAAATTGGCGTGGGGTCCAGGGCATATGAGCCTCGGCAGGGGGTCAAGGGGCTGAGCCCCCGGAAGCTCAGGGATTTTAGGTATTTAATTACGGTTAGATGAGCATCCAGGGGCCTCTTTAAGGCCATTGACGTGTTCCAGAGGGGGGGGGGGAGCCCCCAGATAAACTCAGAGGTTTTGATATTTAACTACGGTCGGAGAAGCATCCAGGGTCCGCCCTAGGGCCCTTGGTGGGCTCCAGGGGGCAGGGCCCCCGGAAGCTCAGGATTTGTAGGTATTTAATTACGGTCATATGAGCATCCAGGGGCCCGCCTTAGAGCACTTGGTGGGGTCCAGGGGGCAGAGCCCCCGGAAGCTCAGGGGTTTTAGGTATTTAATTACGGTCAGATGTGCATCCAGGGGCCCGCCTTAGGGCCCTTGGTGGGGTCCAGGGGGCATAACTCCTGGAAGCTCGGGGTTTTTAGGTATTTAATTACGGTCAGATGAGCATTTAGTGGACCGCCTTAGGGCCCTTGGTGGGGTCCGGGGCGGAGCACCCGTAAGCTTTGGGGTTTTAGGCATTTAATTACGGTCAGATGAGCATTTTTTTATACCTTATTTGTGAATTGGCAGGTCACTTATTTTTTCTCTCCGTCTTTCTTTCTTTTTCTCTTTAACATACTTTTTCAAAAAGTGAAGGGGGGGGGGGGGGGGCTCGACCATGACATAAATAAGCGTATTTTTCGCCCGACTGTAATTTGGGAATTTCTTATTTTCCAACAAACGCATAAAAAGGTATGACTTACAAAAAAATGGAGAACAAATACCGGAAAATCATGTCATAACAGCAACATTTGTAAATCACTGGTATCATATAGACAGTGGCGTAGACAGGTTCGTACACCTGGGGGATGACTCAGGGGCGGATCTAGCTTTTTGCTAAGGGGGGTTGACCAAAATAATGACGATGCGGAGCATCGTCCACGAGCCGCGAAGCGGCGAGCCGATTTTTTTTTGGGGTGTTTATTTGAACCCCGTAAGTGATGTTTCCTGGCATCTATTTACACAATGGAGACCATAAAAAGCAGTGCATGATAACGTCTTTTTAAATCAAGTAACAGTTAAATACACAGCTATATCCAGAGTTATCATGTGTTTGGTTAAGTTACCAGATGAGTTGAATATCTTCTCACAATATTTGCACTTGAAAGGGTTTCTCTCCAGCGTGCGTTCTTTTTCCTTTTTTTTTTCTTTGTTTTTTGGGCCGCCCAAGGGGGGGGGGGGGGTTAAACCCCCTAACCCCCCCCCCCGTAGATCCGCGCCTGTTTAATCTTGTGGTTATCTTGTGGTTTCCAAACCACAAGATAACCACAAAATACTTGTAAGATTTTCTTTTTTTTTACCGTCTGAATTGGTTTTCACCGTGTGAATGCGGCTAATAACAATAAACACAATTACAATAATGATGAGGATTATTATTATCATCATCATAATTATTATTATTATTAATATTATAATGTTATCATTATTATTATTACTATTATTATCATCATTATGACTTATTAAGTAAGCAAATATCATTCCCCAAAACCTGGGGGGATGATTGTACATGCCATCCCCCCCACCTTGTGAGGTGGGGGGGGGGGGGGGATGCATCCCCCTCATCCCCCCCGTTGTCTACGCCCCTGCATATAGATATACCCCCCCCCCCAATCAGTATACGCCAGCGAAATCAATTGTGAATTCGTGCAATAGTCTTGCTTTCCAGATAAGAAGATATCAAGCAATGATTTCCTGTTGTTAACAAATGGCAATCCTTGATATCAAGAAGTATGAATAAACACCGGAATAAATGTTAAAACGGCTTGCCATACGCCCATCATCATACAAAATATAAAACGACCTTGACCTTATAGCTATAGCTTACCACAACTTTTGCCGATATCAAAAGGTATCGATATCATCAGCTATCGTCTTTGGTACACGTATGACAAGTGACGTTCCTAAAGCCAAGGCGAAGCAGAGATAGACTAATCTACTCGCAGTTTATAAGTTTGGCCAAGGTATGCTCATTTTTTCATTCTAAATTTATCTTGATGTTAGTGTTAATCGTTTGGATTCAATATAATTGTATCTCGGTATACTTTTCATTGTATTTTGGGGGACGTCAATATTGTATTTGGTCTACATGTAGTCCCAGTCGTATGCGATGGTGTGTGTGTGTTTGGTTGGTTGGTTGTTGAAATTGAATGACTCTTTGAGACTTTGAAATTTTGTTGTGGTAATTTAGCCTAGTGACATGTTATTTGCTGTTGGAGATCTATGGAATTCTTCTTCTTCTTCTTCTTTTTCTTCTTCTTCTTCTTCTTCTTCTTTTTCTTCTTCTTCTTCTTCTTTTTCTTTGACTTTGACTTTGTGACTGTCCTTTTCTTCTTTTTCTTCCTCTTCTTCTCCATCTTCTGACTTCATGTTCTCCTTTTTTCTTCTTTTTCTTCTTTTTTTCCTTCTTTTTCTTCTTTTTCTTCTTCATCATCATCATCATCATCATCATCTTCTTCTTCTTCTTCTTCTTCTTCTTCTCCTCCTTCTTATTTTTCTTTCTTTCCTCACGTTTGTAAAGTTCCTCTCTTTCTTTAAGTTCAATTTTACTTCTTCAATTTTATTTCTCCAATAATTCTTCTCTTTTCCCATCTGATTTCCCTATACTATAGATTAAAGCTCTGGTTTGACTGTAATAATAATAATGATAATAGTCTAATAATAATGATAATAATAATAATAGTAATAGTGTAAACTTATAGAGCACACACACCATCCAATGATAATAATAATAATAGTAATAGTGTTAACTTAAAGAGCGCACACACCATCCAGGGAGGCTCATGGCAACAGCAACAGTGATATTCTCGATGATGTTTTGTCTTTAAAATTCCTAGTCACACCACAATGGGCATGATGGAATGGAAGCTACCGTTGTTACTGCTGCTGATTGTGCACGTAGCTCAGCAGGCCCCTGTAGATCCTAAACCAGCGGAGGAAGATCGCGATCGAGACGAGGCAGAAGGAATCGCAGGAGAGGAAATACTCAACATAGCTGAGGGTGACGGACTAGCCGTAAGTATTGAGTAAAGACAAGTTATGGTTCACAGCACGTACAGTACAATGTATGTGGTGCCATAATTATGTTTAAACAACATTCAAAGTTGCAGATTTCTTTAATGAAGTCAGTACTTTCACATCCTTGGGGGGGGGGGGGGGGGGGGTCACTCTCATACACAGGTGCTTTACACCTGTGTACATAAACCTCTGAAAGGGACCCTAATGGCATATTGCACCTTTTCTGAAATGACCCTAATGGCGTATATCGCACATGAGTCGAAACCTGTGAACCTGAAAAGGTAACCATTTTTTTTGTTTTTATGCGATCAGTGCTTGAAAAACACCTCTTTTGATGGAAAACGTTGATGATGCCTCATAGCTAAAAAAAAACACACCCTTTAAATGCCTTTTCTGGACGCAGGTGCGTAGCCAGTCATGTTTGGAATGACCCCCTAGGTTTCACATTTGCTGAAATTCAGTTTTATTGTTTCATATATCACATACATGTATATTTCATCTTTTGCAATGATTTCACAAAATATTTGGTACAATAAATGTGGATTCTATTAGCAGAGAAAAAAAAGAAAGAAGAAAGAGAGTGAGTACCTTGTACCAATTTGTTCAAATAAGAGACTGAACTAAAAAGAATTCTGAAATATTAAGGGCCTATGGTGAAAGCTATGCTTGTGAGTAGTGCTGTAGCCGAACCGCCGAACCGAACGGAAGTTCGCCGAACATGGCACTTCCGAACCGAACCGAACCGAACGCAAAGGCCTGGTTCGGATGTTCGGCAGAAAAATATAAAAGTTTTTGCAAGCTAATAAACTTGTCATTTTGTACCTAATTTTCATGTCATGATTGCTCATTTTATATTTACTTTTTCCCCATTTTCCGCCTTTGTGATTTATGCCTATCCAGTGGTGGGCGCGACTTCACTGGCACCATTTAAATCCCAAATCCTGACCACGCTACGTCGCGATCGCAAGCCATAAACAAGAATACATGTGCGTGATAAAAATATCTTCAGCTCAAACCCATTCAAAAAAAATATCGGACAAAATTTACAATATAAATAATGAAATAAATATATATTATAGTATGGTATTTATTTATTCAGGAAAAATACGGAATTTATATTTTTCCTATTAAAAATAAAAACTTATAAAAAATAGTTATTGACGAGCCTAAATTTCTATTCAGATGGCAGCTTTCATGACTCTAACATTAGACAACAACCGTCTCGGAAAATCTTTAAAAAATATCATTTATTGACAAATTGAAAACATGATTCTTTTAAAATTGAAAATAAAACACGATTCAAGACGGAAATACGAATGTAAGTAGTATTTTTCTTCACAAATAATTACGTTTAGAGCAGTTTTTAATGTGAAATTCGTACTGGTCGGAAGCAGTGTGCAGAGGTCCTCCAATAAAAACAATAACGCTGCTTGCTATTATACTACCGAACCCCGAACCGAACCAAGTTCGGGTGAAAAATTGCCGAACTCTGCCGAACCGAACCGAACACGAATATAGCGTCTGACTTACAGCACTACTTGTGAGTCATAGGTTATGTGCTCTGGCTGTAGGGTAGTAAATTTTTATTTATTATTTATTTATAATAGTCTTTTAAAAAAGAGGGAAGAAGCAACAAATGTCAATCACAGAAATAGAATTAGTAAATATAAAACACAATGTTAGAGTCATTTTAATTGTAATAATGTCACAAAGTTACATCAATTTTTCAACGTTCTACATATAGATAGATGCTTCCATGTCATAAGGCAGAAATTCCATAGTTTTTGTCAAAGCTTTGAAATGAATTATTGGTAGTGAGAGTATAGTGATAGATGAAGGGTTAGTGTCAGAAAGCTTTTTAGGTAGTGCATTATTGTTGTTTGTTTTTTTTAAATCCCATCTCTCCTCCTGACAGGATCTTGGTCTGGAATATGAAGGCTATCTACGAGAGGTCATCCAAGTCTTAGAAGCTGACCCAGAGATGAAGAGCCACATGGATGAAATGGACACAAATGATTTACTTGTAAGTCTTTATCATCTCTTTTTATAAAGACACATATATATAAGTGGGCTTTCATGGGGTAACCCGTTTTGGTGTTTACCCTATAACAGGTGTTTGTCAATCACCATCATATCATATGTTTAACCCTTTCTGGACCGGAATTATTTTAATTTTTATTATTCTTCAAATTGAAAACAATTATATTTACCTTTTTATTGCTACATTGTTAAAATATCATGAAATGTCTCTGGAAAGAGTTAAAAGATTTTTTTTTTTAAATCACAAATTTTGATAGAAAACCAATGATTTTGAATGTCTGAAGGTATTGCCAAATTATAAATTTCAAAGCTTATTTTCACATTTAAAAAAAAAATTCCTGGCATCTAACGTAGTAAAGTCATGAAACAGAAAAAAGATGAAGTGTATGCAGACATTTGTGAATCTGTTAAAACCCATTTTAATAATTTTCTGTTGGAATGAATAAATTGGTTGATTGAGTGAATTAGATTATAGTCATTTAATGAAGAAAATTAAATACTAAATATGCAACCCAAGGGCTGAAGCTGTGCAATGTATGTGATTTACAAAGCAAAATATACAGAATACATAATTATGCAAATCAAGATAAAAAATGAAAAAACATCAACTAACAATTATTATGTGAAATGAGACTACACAAATTGCCACCACTCTACAATTAAAACCAACATGGTACATCACTCATACAAACAATACTGACTAAACTTATCAAACATGACATTAAAATGTATAAATTCATGACTAATTTTGTGGTCCATCTTTTTTGTTTTCTAGACTGGTAAATTTGGGAAGCAGCTTAACAATGTTGGAAGTCATATCCGAGGCCAATTAGATGAGCTCAAGAAAAAGGAGATTCAACGTCTTCGGATCATCGCCAGGAAGGCCATGGAACAACAAGCACGTAAGTAGTGTTTTGATGATCTACATGCAGGACCAACGAAATGTCGAAGGCAGAAATTGTCAGATCTTGCTCTTCAGATTAGTAACATATGTGACCCGGCACCACAAAACCAACAAAAAGTCGCAACCAGCGATTCTCCGTAATCAGCTAAAATGTCAATTTAGGTGAAAAAAATAGATTTTTGTTTTTTTGCATTTTCTGAAAGAGTGGTCTTTTCTGTACCTAGTATCAAAATTTGGAAGTCTAAAACATAGTAGAAGATGTGTTTTAAACGGTTTTTCTAGACCAGTTTTTTTCGCACAGCCTTCGGTCTCTTCCAAAATTTGATCACTTTTCCCGAGCGAAATTATCGTAGTCCGGAAATGGTCGGTCGTTGCTAACGGGTCGTGCTACGCGGGCTGTGATTGGTCCATTATAGCAATCAGTGCGGCGCGCCATTTTGTTTGTATCCGCTTTCACATCCGAGTTCCAGATTTGCGTTCGTCTTATATTCTCCGTTAACGACTTCGACTAGCTTGATTGTACATCACATATCCAGAATTTGTTGATCAAGAGTAGACCTAAGAACATTATTATATTTTATACATTTGAGAGTGACAAGTTGCGAAAAAGTCTACAACGTCGTTACAATGCCAGGTTTTGTACGTGAGCAGAGCGGTGGGATGGTACCGGGGTGCACCAACGCAGATGCCCGGGTAGCTCGGGCGGTCAACGAAGCGATGATGCGGGGGCTAGCTGCGGGGGATCAGGCCAACCTTACAGCTTTGCTTACTGAACACTTCGGGCAAGACAGCGACGAGAGAATTCCTGATAATGTGGTTACAAATAATTGCCCAGATGTATACAAAACAAGATAGGTGACAAGCAGTGTTATGTAAGGGGGAACAAAAAGACTCCGGGTCCACCATGAATAGGCATTGTCTAGTGCAGGTGTCTCGGCACTATGTTGCAGTTCACTTAATCTGTCCAATTACAACTCTATACATTTACAACATAATAACTTTTGAAAGACTTAAGTCCACACATTGAAACCTCAGAAACATAATGAACAGACTATGTTTGACCATCAGGCCAAATTTCAGCCTAATCTGAAAATCTCTTCATAGTGGTTGCTATGGCCTTTTGATTCACCCTTCTATTGATTTCCCTGTGGTTTGCTTGCTCCGCATGCTTGAATAGCCCCAAACTTTAAAGCTCTCTTTCTCACAATTTAATACCAGTAACCTCCCTCATCAGCTCTTTTCATTCACTAAATTGAAAGGGTTAGGAAGCTTCAATTTGGACAAGTAATATACCATTTTAATGAGGAGAACTTCTTCTTTCATAATCAGATGAAATCAGGAAAATAATTTTTTGCGACTTTTTGGTGGTTTTGTGGTGCCGGGTCACATATTCAGAGCTGCCAACTATTTCGTTTTTCCAGGAATTATTCTGTTTTTTCATCCAAATTACGATTTTTGTTCACGAAATACAAACGTTTTTAAAATAACTTTCATAATTTTTATAATTTTTTACATACTGCATGTCAAACAGCTGTCCTTAAATGTTATTTTGATCACAAAGTCAATAGAAAACTAAAGGTTAAAACATACTTGAAGAGAAAAATATTCTCAAAAAGAATGAAACGCCGATAATACCAAAATAACAACAACAAAATACGTACACTATAGGTCCTAATATTTTAAAAAAATGCATGAAGAATGGACATTTCTGCATTGGAAGTGTGTCGCGCATGGTTGTAAGATACGTTTTAATTAATTCCTTTAGGCTTTTGTTTGCCATCTTGGTTCCTTTTTTTTGGTTGCACAAGGTTGGCAGCTCTGTATTATTGCTTTCTTTCATATTCATTCAATAAATATATAAATAAAAGTATAACCTGCTTCAATAAGAGATCACCTGTCAATAAAGACCATACTCTTTATTTCCCAAGAAACAATGTTTCCTATCGTAGGACATTGTAATGCAGTGTATTTATACAATGAATACAAAAATGGTGCCTGCATGTACTAATCATTTTGTATTTCAAACTCTTTTGTTGGATATTTGATTAAACTTCTTTGAAAATGTACATGTACATGTACATATAGCAGAAATTCTTTTTCTTCATTACTTCAATTGCCTACAGATATCACCATTTTCCCTTATTCCCCTTGATGTGATATTGTGTTGAACATGTCACTAACACTGCCTATATTATTTTTGTTTTCCTCATTGATTATTTGGTTTCCATTCTTGCATGCATCTCTTTAATTGATAAACCCAAGTTGGGAAGGCAAAGCCGGCCGATCAGAAGTTCTTGGACAATCTCATCGGTCATCTTGACCCCTCTTCAATGGATGCCTTTAGCCCAGATGATATTACTAAACTCATACAGAAGGTAGACAACTACTAACAGGAATGTCTATATGTGGTACCGCAATGTGATTTACTCCCCACGTTGGATGTACATGTATGTGTATGACCTCCCACTGCTATGCTGTTTATTAAAGATTAACAAGAACTAACACAAATGTCTATATGTGGCACCACAATGTAATTTATTCCCCATTTTGGCTGTATATGTTTGTCATCCCACTGTTTTGTTTGTTTAACATTTGGATGCTGTATATTTTGTGTGTTTGGCGCATGTGTGCTGTTTTCATATGCCACAACACTCTGATACCATCTGCTTCTTTTGATTTTAGAATATTGATTTCAAATTATTTTCATTGTAGTGAAATTTAATTCTTTGCAATATGGTCGTCATTTATTTGTGTTGGACACATGTACTTTTTGCCTGCTAACATAATTCAATATTAATATTCCCTCTACATTGACAAATCTAATTCCCAATTCCGCTGTTCCTTAATGATTAACTTTTAGAAAATGATTATGTTAAATGATTAATTATAAACACAGGCTGGGGTTTGTACAGAATTTGCTTTGTAACAAAATCAATCATATCAGGTGCAGAGTATCTACATGTCGTTTTACAATTTATCATCTTCATGGGTTGAAGGGTATTAAAGCCTTAGTTTGCACCTTTTACATTTACATTTTCTTTAGTAAAACTAATTTGGTAATACAGACTGCAGAGCTACCTCTGCATTTCACACACTCCATCTTATCATTTTACTTATTCAGTCTTCCTGTTTCTTTTTAAAGTCTAGATTTCCACTGGGGTATGAGCTAATTCATGTGATCTTTTACATAAATTTCACATTTTTTGAGTAAGACTAATTTGGTAATGCAGAGCTACCACCTCTGCACAATTGTCATGTGGCATCACTAATTTCATTTATTCATATAGAATTAACTAAGGATTGTACTAATACAGAAAGCATTTCAAACAATCCATCATTTTTACTAATTCTGTTTCTTCTTCCTATCTCTGTTTAAAAGTCTAGGTTTCCACTGGTGAATGAGCTAATTCTTGTATCATTTTAATATTCTAGGTTTCCACAGGGGAGTAAGCTAATTCTTGTATCTTTTTCTCACCAGCAAGTCCTTCCCGGATGTCAACATACATTTAATCTACTTTTTTTCCTTTGCACCAACCTCTTTTCATTTTACATAGGACTACATGTACATGGCCCTGTTTCATAAGACTTGTTATCAATAACAAATGCTAAAGTTCTAAAACAAATTTGCCCTCAGCGAATCAAATGCTATGATTGCACTAGCGTATAGAAGGTCTTAATTTGCACATTTCTTTCTTTAAAGTGTTACCATGGCACCAGATGATGCAGTCTGTAGTGCGCGAGGCAAATTGAATTTGGACTTTGACAGGAATCTCCTGGCATTCAAAAGAAAATAATTTACTAATTTTATAGAGAATATGTGATGTATTTCATTTTTGTTCATGTTTCAGTTAGTTTTCAGACGTTCTTACAATCAATCAGAGTTACCATGTACTTGTACATGTATGTACATGTGTTTATGACGGTCATATCAGTTGAATGGACAATTTAAAAAATATATAAATAGTATTTTGAAATGGTTGCGTGCGACTTTGCATTACCGGTAGTTATGTCATATTGTAACATGTTTTGGGCCATTGTTTTCCCTGCACATACGTTAGTTACTCTCTGCTTTTTCTGTATCTTTCTTTTATTACACATTCTCTCTTTATTTCTCTCTTTCTCTACATTTTATCATTCTACTTGTATTTGACATTCCATCCGTCATTTTATCTATCTATCTTGGTCTCCATTGTTCTAATTTATCAATCAATCCACCTATCTAGCTATCAATCCATCTATCACTCAATCTCTCTCTATCACCATACATTGTGCTATGTATTTCTAGATGATGTAGGCCAAACCGATCTCATGGACATGATAGCCCATATTGATTTTGGGAACGAGCACACTTTTGAGGAACAGGACCTAAATAACCTCTTGCAAAAGGTACATTAACACACTGGGCCAGGTTTCACGTAACTCCTCTCATTGCCATTGGTAGTATACATCTCCCATTTAAAGTCATGCATTTGGACATTGTAAAGAGAACTATACTTGCAGTGTAATTCTAATTTATACAATGACTCTGAGACTAAAATTCTAGTCTCAGAGTGTAATACTACTAACTGCCTGCTAACAAAGATTGGTGCATTGGTTAGATGGGTTTGACATTGACCCGACTTTAGACTTGTTTCGGGGTTGATGGGAGCTAAAACTCATGGCTTTATTCTGGCTGACAACATTGTCAATGAACTGAAAGTTTTAGGTAACTGGGGTCAAATTGTGTGGTTTTAATGGGATGACTATTTCTGGACAGCCTATAATTTATTGAATTTTTGGAGGCAACAAGTTAAAATGAAATTAAGCCAAATGAATTTACTGTACATGTAGATGTATTTTCAGGTTTTAATGGGATGACTATTTCTGAACAGCCCTATTTTCTTGTATTTGTGGATGCAACATTAGAAGTTAAAATGAAATTAAACCAGGTTTGTACTACATGTAGCCTTTGAACCAGTAGTGGGTAGTGCATCATGATTGCAAGGCATTTGCAGGGGATAATATTACAGTTTCGTGATTATTTCCTAAAATTGCTGAAGAAATAATATCGGTAGCTGGTAGTGTTTTCATGTATTTATGCTCTGATAAAGTGTACAGGAATGCTAGAGCAAACACAAAACAGTCCCCTGAAAACAATGAATCCCTGATAAAGAATGAATCAGAACATATAATGTAGAAGAAAGAATTGGTAGATGTA
The DNA here is from genome assembly GCA_035222895.1 of Strongylocentrotus droebachiensis. Classification (NCBI taxonomy): domain Eukaryota; kingdom Metazoa; phylum Echinodermata; class Echinoidea; order Camarodonta; family Strongylocentrotidae; genus Strongylocentrotus; species Strongylocentrotus droebachiensis. The sequence goes on from JAVYIG010005272.1 coordinate 126,672, forward strand.
CATGTACATGTTTATAGTTTTGCCTGTGTTATGTTGTTTTATTTCAATGTTTCATCGTTTCTTTTGCTATAAATACCAGGATGTGACACATTGCTTTTAGTGTTAGTTGTATTGTGTGATTATTGATGCATGCTTGCAACTGTTCAAGAAAATGATTTCAGTTTTTATAATTTCTTTTTTAATAGTAAGTCTTGTTATATGCAATGTGTGTACATGTACATGTATAGCCGAGGCATTCAGGATAGTGTACCGGTACATGCATGCATTGTGAAATTTTGGAAATTGTGATTATATCACAACTATAATTTTTTTTCTTTTTTCCATGAGACCAAACCATTGATAATACCATTCAAAGTAAGGCTCTTAACAAACTGAGAGCAATATTAGATTTAGAGGAGATGAGGGGGAGGGGGGGGGGGGGGGGGGGGTGTAACGATCAAAGAGACCATGAAAAGAATATATATGGAAATAGTTCAGGAACTGTCCTTCAAAAAGAAATTAAAAGTTTTTAAAAGCACTGTTAACTCTCTGTTTGCATTAAACTTAGGCCTATGTAGGCATACAGGTTTCTGAAATGTATGGTATTTGACATTTTATCACTTTTACATTCATCACTTCCCTTTTTAAGGCATTTTTTTTTATTGCACTGTTCTCCTTTTCTTAACAATTTGAATTTCACAAATTTACCACTTTTCACCTGGTTCATGAAATGTTTTGAATACATATATACTTACATACACAATGTACATGTTCAATATTTGTTAATGATTTGGGATTCTCTAATACAGCCATTGCATTTTGCAATCTGCCATACATAATCCTCATAATAATCCTTGGGATTTTGCGGTCTCTAATATTTAATCATCTAAATTTTGCTCATACTTCTTTGGAAATCTGCCATTTTTATGATTAATGCATGGGATTTGAGGCACTAATTTTGTGGTAAAACACATTTGAAATGTTATTGTCTCAATAGTGTAATTAACATGCCAGTACTGCTGATGTATATAACCATATAAAAGTGTAGGCACACATATAATACTGCAGGCAATCCTGCTTTCCTTACCGGAATGTATTCAAAATTATATCATTTGTGCAGGCAGTGTTGTGGTATTTTCAATTTTTTTAATATTTTTTTTTATAGAGTTCCTACATATATGTATACAATATGAGAGGGAAAAAATGCTGATGATTATGAAACAAATGAGTTAAATTTTGAAAATCATAATGAAATTATAATCTTTCCCCCATAAGTTTACAATTTATTTACCCCCCCTAAAAAATCAACCAAAATAAATAATCAAACACATATCCTGAAAGAATATGGGTTGTAGCCCTTTAAATTACACAACAGGTTGGGAATTAAAAAAAAAGGCATAATTTTGAAAAACTAAGAGGTAGCAGCGCACCAAATTGATAACCATGGACTGCATCTTTTGTATTCAAGGCTACAAAAGATCTGGAGGAGAACGATCGTGAGAGGAGAAAAGAGTTCAAACGATACGAGATGGAGAAGGAACTAAAGAGGAGGAGTGAGATGAGGAGAATGAACGAGGAGGAGAGAGCAGAGGCCAAGGAGAATTATGAAAAGGAAAGGAAAGAGATGAAACAGCATGCCAAACTCAACCACCCGGTAAGGAGAATACTGACAAACCAGAAACTCTCGCATGTGTGAAGTGTCCATTAATTTTTGAGTTTGTTCAAAATTACGCAAGTTTCATGCCGTGAGATGATCTTCTCATAATTTAAATGGCAACAAATTTTTGCAGTTCACAACATTTTCTTGCAGTGAAAAAATTGTTCTGAATTTGCAAAAGTGATGCTACTGTTGAACTAAAATATAGTGTACATGAATATCTGTTTTCCATGTTATCGCCTTTATTTACTCATTTATTTATTTTGTATTATTTCTACAGGGTAGCCCTGTCAGTAGTTCAAATACCTTTAAACCTGGGGGCCCTGCATATCATAAACATACAGAAGTCATACATGTACATATACATGTAGTTACATGGTGAAAGAATAATCACATTCCAGAAAATTTAAACAACCCTAACAAGAAATTATATCAACAATCTTTTTGCAATGATTAAATCATCTGTCAATCGGCAAGTGTATGTAACTCTGCGTAAAGTACATGTTTAGGATTCAAACCTCTTCTAGCACTCAACAGACATTGGCTAGCTTAGAAAAATATAATGGCACAAAAAAAACACGTTGAGAATGCAAAAGGCATATGAAATAGTGATGTTTGCTCATTAGAAGTCTCTCTTTTACGTATCTGAATCTAAGATTAGGTAACATTAACCCTACTCGAGATAGTACATGTACATGTTTACCTCTGTGATAAAATGATAATTCTCAATAATTATGCATTTTGTGTACCTAACGCATCTTTTAGCGTCACTCCATTTGTCTACGCTACCCTATATCTATTTCATTTGCAGGGAAGCAAGAAACAGTTGGAGGAGGTATGGGAGAACACGGATCTATATTACATTCATTCAGTTTTCCATTTATATCAAGTTGTATTTTCATCAGATAGGGTATTTAATCTGAGCTTGGTAACATGAAGCCTGCTCGAGAAAGTACATGTAAATATTTACCAGCACAGTATTCTAACGATGTACGTCTATACCTTTTCTCAACAATTTTGCGCCATTTGTCTAAGATGCCTTATTATTATTTCATTTGCAGGGAAGCAAGAAACAGTTGGAGGAGGTTTGGGAGAACACAGATCATCTAGACAGCTCCATATCTCAACGATGAGCGTCTAACTCTATGCTAAAATAATAAGCCTCAACAATTATTTTGTGTTCCTAACATGTTTTATGCCACACCATTTGTCTAAGCTACCCTATATCTTTTTCATTTGCAGGGAAGCAAGAAACAGTTGGAGGAGGTTTGGGAGAACACGGATCATCTAGACAGCTCCATATCTCAACGATGAGCGTCTAACTCTATGCTAAAATAATAAGTCTCAACAATTATTTTGTGTTCCTAACATGTTTTATGCCACACCATTTGTCTAAGCTACCCTATATCTTTTTCATTTGCAGGGAAGCAAGAAACAGTTGGAGGAGGTTTGGGAGAACACGGATCATCTAGACAGCTCCATATCTCAACGATGAGCGTCTAACTCTATGCTAAAATAATAAGTCTCAACAATTATTTTGTGTTCCTAACATGTTTTATGCCACACCATTTGTCTAAGCTACCCTATATCTTTTTCATTTGCAGGGAAGCAAGAAACAGTTGGAGGAGGTTTGGGAGAACACGGATCATCTAGACAGCTCCATATCTCAACGATGAGCGTCTAACTCTATGCTAAAATAATAAGTCTCAACAATTATTTTGTGTTCCTAACATGTTTTATGCCACACCATTTGTCTAAGCTACCCTATATCTTTTTCATTTGCAGGGAAGCAAGAAACAGTTGGAGGAGGTTTGGGAGAACACGGATCATCTAGACAGCTCCAAATCTCAACGATGAGCGTCTAACTCTATGCTAAAATAATAAGTCTCAACAATTATTTTGTGTTCCTAACATGTTTTATGCCACACCATTTGTCTAAGCTACCCTATATCTTTTTCATTTGCAGGGAAGCAAGAAACAGTTGGAGGAGGTTTGGGAGAACACAGATCATCTAGACAGCTCCATATCTCAACGATGAGCGTCTAACTCTATGCTAAAATAATAAGTCTCAACAATTATTTTGTGTTCCTAACATGTTTTATGCCACACCATTTGTCTAAGATGCCTTATTATTATTTCATTTGCAGGGAAGCAAGAAACAGTTGGAGGAGGTTTGGGAGAACACAGATCATCTAGACAGCTCCATATCTCAACGATGAGCGTCTAACTCTATGCTAAAATAATAAGTCTCAACAATTATTTTGTGTTCCTAACATGTTTTATGCCACACCATTTGTCTAAGCTACCCTATATCTTTTTCATTTGCAGGGAAGCAAGAAACAGTTGGAGGAGGTTTGGGAGAACACAGATCATCTAGACAGCTCCATATCTCAACGATGAGCGTCTAACTCTATGCTAAAATAATAAGTCTCAACAATTATTTTGTGTTCCTAACATGTTTTATGCCACACCATTTGTCTAAGCTACCCTATATCTTTTTCATTTGCAGGGAAGCAAGAAACAGTTGGAGGAGGTTTGGGAGAACACAGATCATCTAGACAGCTCCATATCTCAACGATGAGCGTCTAACTCTATGCTAAAATAATAAGTCTCAACAATTATTTTGTGTTCCTAACATGTTTTATGCCACACTATTTGTCTAAGCTGCCCTATATCTTTTTCATTTGCAGGGAAGCAAGAAACAGTTGGAGGAGGTTTGGGAGAACACAGATCATCTAGACAGCTCCATATCTCAACGATGAGTGTCTACATGTACCTCTGTTAAAATTGTAATTCTCAATATCTATGCATTTTGCATTCCTAACACATATTTTTATGCCACTACATTTTTCTAAGCTACCCTATATGTATTTAGAGGTGTTGTGGTCTAGTGGATAAGTCCTTGGACTGTGTATCACAGGGTTCAAGGTTCGAGTCCCGCCACGGCACTTATGTCCTTTGGCAAGATATTCATCTACATTTGCCACTATCCACCCAGATGTTAAATTGGTACGGTCGGAAGGAATTCCATGAATGCTGTGAGCGCCGGGGTAATAGTTGGAGCGCCTTGAGCACCATGCATGGTGGATATGTGCGCTATATAAATATCCAATATTATTATTATTATTATAATTATTTCATTTGCAGGGAAGCAAGAAACAGTTGGAGGAGGTTTGGGAGAACACGGATCATCTAGACAGCTCCATATCTCAACGATGAGCGTCTAACTCTATGCTAAAATAATAAGTCTCAACAATTATTTTGTGTTCCTAACATGTTTTATGCCACACCATTTGTCTAAGCTACCCTATATCTTTTTCATTTGCAGGGAAGCAAGAAACAGTTGGAGGAGGTTTGGGAGAACACAGATCATCTAGACAGCTCCATATCTCAACGATGAGCGTCTAACTCTATGCTAAAATAATAAGTCTCAACAATTATTTTGTGTTCCTAACATGTTTTATGCCACACCATTTGTCTAAGCTACCCTATATCTTTTTCATTTGCAGGGAAGCAAGAAACAGTTGGAGGAGGTATGGGAGAACACAGATCATCTAGACAGCTCCATATCTCAACGATGAGCGTCTAACTCTATGCTAAAATAATAAGTCTCAACAATTATTTTGTGTTCCTAACATGTTTTATGCCACACCATTTGTCTAAGCTACCCTATATCTTTTTCATTTGCAGGGAAGCAAGAAACAGTTGGAGGAGGTATGGGAGAACACAGATCATCTAGACAGCTCCATATCTCAACGATGAGCGTCTAACTCTATGCTAAAATAATAAGTCTCAACAATTATTTTGTGTTCCTAACATGTTTTATGCCACACCATTTGTCTAAGCTACCCTATATCTTTTTCATTTGCAGGGAAGCAAGAAACAGTTGGAGGAGGTATGGGAGAACACAGATCATCTAGACAGCTCCATATCTCAACGATGAGCATCTAACTCTATGCTAAAATAATAAGTCTCAACAATTATTTTGTGTTCCTAACATGTTTTATGCCACACCATTTGTCTAAGCTACCCTATATCTATTTCATTTGCAGGGAAGCAAGAAACAGTTGGAGGAGGTTTGGGAGAACACAGATCATCTAGACAGCTCCATATCTCAACGATGAGCGTCTAACTCTATGCTAAAATAATAAGTCTCAACAATTATTTTGTGTTCCTAACATGTTTCATGCCACACTATTTGTCTAAGCTACCCTATATCTTTTTCATTTGCAGGGAAGCAAGAAACAGTTGGAGGAGGTTTGGGAGAACACAGATCATCTAGACAGCTCCATATCTCAACGATGAGCGTCTAACTCTATGCTAAAATAATAAGTCTCAACAATTATTTTGTGTTCCTAACACGTTTTATGCCACACCATTTGTCTAAGCTACCCTATATCTTTTTCATTTGCAGGGAAGTAAGAAACAGTTGGAGGAGGTTTGGGAGAACACGGATCATCTAGACAGCTCCATATCTCAACGATGAGCGTCTAACTCTATGCTAAAATAATAAGTCTCAACAATTATTTTGTGTTCCTAACATGTTTTATGCCACACCATTTGTCTAAGCTACCCTATATCTTTTTCATTTGCAGGGAAGCAAGAAACAGTTGGAGGAGGTTTGGGAGAACACAGATCATCTAGACAGCTCCATATCTCAACGATGAGCGTCTAACTCTATGCTAAAATAATAAGTCTCAACAATTATTTTGTGTTCCTAACATGTTTTATGCCACACCATTTGTCTAAGATGCCTTATTATTATTTCATTTGCAGGGAAGCAAGAAACAGTTGGAGGAGGTTTGGGAGAACACAGATCATCTAGACAGCTCCATATCTCAACGATGAGCGTCTAACTCTATGCTAAAATAATAAGTCTCAACAATTATTTTGTGTTCCTAACATGTTTTATGCCACACCATTTGTCTAAGCTACCCTATATCTTTTTCATTTGCAGGGAAGCAAGAAACAGTTGGAGGAGGTTTGGGAGAACACAGATCATCTAGACAGCTCCATATCTCAACGATGAGCGTCTAACTCTATGCTAAAATAATAAGTCTCAACAATTATTTTGTGTTCCTAACATGTTTTATGCCACACCATTTGTCTAAGCTACCCTATATCTTTTTCATTTGCAGGGAAGCAAGAAACAGTTGGAGGAGGTTTGGGAGAACACAGATCATCTAGACAGCTCCATATCTCAACGATGAGCGTCTAACTCTATGCTAAAATAATAAGTCTCAACAATTATTTTGTGTTCCTAACATGTTTTATGCCACACTATTTGTCTAAGCTGCCCTATATCTTTTTCATTTGCAGGGAAGCAAGAAACAGTTGGAGGAGGTTTGGGAGAACACAGATCATCTAGACAGCTCCATATCTCAACGATGAGTGTCTACATGTACCTCTGTTAAAATTGTAATTCTCAATATCTATGCATTTTGCATTCCTAACACATATTTTTATGCCACTACATTTTTCTAAGCTACCCTATATGTATTTAGAGGTGTTGTGGTCTAGTGGATAAGTCCTTGGACTGTGTATCACAGGGTTCAAGGTTCGAGTCCCGCCACGGCACTTATGTCCTTTGGCAAGATATTCATCTACATTTGCCACTATCCACCCAGATGTTAAATTGGTACGGTCGGAAGGAATTCCATGAATGCTGTGAGCGCCGGGGTAATAGTTGGAGCGCCTTGAGCACCATGCATGGTGGATATGTGCGCTATATAAATATCCAATATTATTATTATTATTATAATTATTTCATTTGCAGGGAAGCAAGAAACAGTTGGAGGAGGTTTGGGAGAACACGGATCATCTAGACAGCTCCATATCTCAACGATGAGCGTCTAACTCTATGCTAAAATAATAAGTCTCAACAATTATTTTGTGTTCCTAACATGTTTTATGCCACACCATTTGTCTAAGCTACCCTATATCTTTTTCATTTGCAGGGAAGCAAGAAACAGTTGGAGGAGGTTTGGGAGAACACAGATCATCTAGACAGCTCCATATCTCAACGATGAGCGTCTAACTCTATGCTAAAATAATAAGTCTCAACAATTATTTTGTGTTCCTAACATGTTTTATGCCACACCATTTGTCTAAGCTACCCTATATCTTTTTCATTTGCAGGGAAGCAAGAAACAGTTGGAGGAGGTATGGGAGAACACAGATCATCTAGACAGCTCCATATCTCAACGATGAGCGTCTAACTCTATGCTAAAATAATAAGTCTCAACAATTATTTTGTGTTCCTAACATGTTTTATGCCACACCATTTGTCTAAGCTACCCTATATCTTTTTCATTTGCAGGGAAGCAAGAAACAGTTGGAGGAGGTATGGGAGAACACAGATCATCTAGACAGCTCCATATCTCAACGATGAGCGTCTAACTCTATGCTAAAATAATAAGTCTCAACAATTATTTTGTGTTCCTAACATGTTTTATGCCACACCATTTGTCTAAGCTACCCTATATCTTTTTCATTTGCAGGGAAGCAAGAAACAGTTGGAGGAGGTATGGGAGAACACAGATCATCTAGACAGCTCCATATCTCAACGATGAGCATCTAACTCTATGCTAAAATAATAAGTCTCAACAATTATTTTGTGTTCCTAACATGTTTTATGCCACACCATTTGTCTAAGCTACCCTATATCTATTTCATTTGCAGGGAAGCAAGAAACAGTTGGAGGAGGTTTGGGAGAACACAGATCATCTAGACAGCTCCATATCTCAACGATGAGCGTCTAACTCTATGCTAAAATAATAAGTCTCAACAATTATTTTGTGTTCCTAACATGTTTCATGCCACACTATTTGTCTAAGCTACCCTATATCTTTTTCATTTGCAGGGAAGCAAGAAACAGTTGGAGGAGGTTTGGGAGAACACAGATCATCTAGACAGCTCCATATCTCAACGATGAGCGTCTAACTCTATGCTAAAATAATAAGTCTCAACAATTATTTTGTGTTCCTAACACGTTTTATGCCACACCATTTGTCTAAGCTACCCTATATCTTTTTCATTTGCAGGGAAGTAAGAAACAGTTGGAGGAGGTTTGGGAGAACACGGATCATCTAGACAGCTCCATATCTCAACGATGAGCGTCTAACTCTATGCTAAAATAATAAGTCTCAACAATTATTTTGTGTTCCTAACATGTTTTATGCCACACCATTTGTCTAAGCTACCCTATATCTTTTTCATTTGCAGGGAAGCAAGAAACAGTTGGAGGAGGTTTGGGAGAACACAGATCATCTAGACAGGAAAGACTTCAATCCTAAAACATTCTTCTATCTTCACGACTCCAACAGTGACGGATTCCTTGATGAATTTGAACTTGAGGCTCTCTTCATTAAAGAGGTTTGAAAAATGGATGTCTACCTTGTTTTATAAACTCTTTATCTACTCCGTCTTAATTTTTTTGTTCTCTCTTTTTCTCTTTCTCTCTTTTGTACTCTTGTTTCATTCTGATTCTATCTTTTATTCTCTTCTATTCTATTTCATTCTCTTTTGTCTCTCTCATTGTCTCTCATTTTTTTAAAATCATTTTTTCATTTTCTTTCTTCATTACTTTGAGGCTCTGTTCTGTAAAGAGGTTTGAAGATTTGAGGACCTCCATTTCTCTTCTCCTTTCTTTTACACTTTCTCTTTATCTTTCAATTGGTTTCATTCTCTTTCTTTCTATTTCGTTTTCTTTCTTTCTATTTCATATTCTTTCTTTCCATTTCATTTTCTTTCTTTCTATTTCATTTTCTATGTTCATGTTTCATTTTTCTTCTGTGATGAGTTTGAGCTAGAGGCTCTCTTCTTAAAGAGTTTAGAGACCGAGTATTGAGCAGTAACAACGATAATCAATGAAATTTGAATCTATTTCTGATGCGGAACATGCCATTATTAATGAATGAGACTATAACATTAAAGCATCTAAATCTTTATTAAAAAGGCATTGTATGTTTCCATGACACTTTCATTGTTAACGTCATGTGTAGCTTGATATTGATTTCCAAATCTCTTTTTGGAAACTTTGTGATGTTATGAATTGTTTAAATACAGTGTCCTGTCCCTCAATAGACTTATTTTCTTGTATTTATTAAAAAACGATAACAAAGTTGTTCAATGACATTTGCATTTCCTAATGTGACAGCAAAATTATGCATGTAAAGATAGTTATTGTAAATTGAATTACAATCTGTTTCTTCAAATGATGATGATTTTGTTTAATGATGCCCGCGTTGCCAATCAGGCGGCCAAGATTTATGGCTACGATGCAAGCAAAGAAGAGGAATTAATGGAGGAGATTGCTCGTATGCGAGAACATGTCATGGACGAGGTGAGGTCGTAGGAGGGTCAGGTGCTGCTCCCCTCTATGTTCATACTCATACAACTCTGAGCCAATCTCATTTGCATGACTGTACTCTCTGCGTTACAAAAAATGTTTCAAAACAAGCGAGTTGTATGTGCATGTTTTCCTGATTAAAGTAATGTTCATAAAGACATACTGGTAAAGAGTAGATTGACACAAGGAAGATGGCATAAATTCTATATGTGCTTTATATGATTGAAAGAAAATTGAAAAGAAAATCTCAATTAGCATATCGTTTGGGTATGATCGGAGCATTTTAGGCATGAACTCATCACTCTCCTATCATTTACATGAAATGGAGAGAGAGATAAAAAGAATAACAAAGCCAAAAACAAAATATCATCACACACCATCCATATGTGATTTTAACATCCTTATTTGAACAGTCCAAAACGTACATACCACTCTCAAGTCTGCACACACACAAAGCTTGTATTTTGAAACATATTTGTAACGCAGGATTAGTAGAGAAAGCCTGTGTGTAACACCAACCATCCAATTTTTCAATATTCCCTTCTCAAAGTAACCTCTAAACTCTTATGGTGAAATCTACACTTAAATCTCTTAATTCTATCACTCTTTGAGGGCAATTTGGAAAGACTCAATCACTTTGTTTTTACTCTTTTGGTAGTGGTTTTGAAAACTGATCAAATACAATTATGGTTTTTAACATGAGGAAATGGATGGTTGTTGATATATACCGGCTGTAATGTAGAAAGCCAGCTTTCATTCATAATCCTCAGTATTTTGGTTGTTGATTAAATCATGTTTTATTTTCTCTTTCTTCATCCCCTTGCTTTTCTCATTAACGCGCACAACAACTTCTCTCTGTGACCATGTTTTCTGTTTTTACCATGTCCGTATTTTCCTCTTCAATCTAAAATATCTTGTCCTTAACTTTTCTTTTGTAATTTCCATCAATAAACCTCTCATTTTTTTAATCCTCTTCTCTCATAAATTCTGCTATTTTTTTATTTATTTTGCATGCCATTTTTTAAAACTCTTATAATCTGCTTTAAATGCTTCTCTCTGCCCCCCACGATATCCCTCTCCTTTCTCCACTCCCACTCCCTCTCCTTCTCTCTCCCCTCTCTCCCTCTCTCTCTCCCTCCCTCTCCTCCTATCATTGTATCTTACCTTTACAATCCTTTGTTCATCCCACACTGTATTGTTTGTTACTGTCTATCTGTCCTTCCTTTTCTCTGTTTCCGTCTGTCTGCCTCTGCCTCTCTCTCTGTCTCTGTCTGTCTCTCTCATACTTCTGCATATTATTGACCTCCCTCCCATATCTCCCCATACACACTTGTCACATCCAAAACATTGCCATGCCACACCTACGCACATTTGTATGCACACACTCACTAACTAACACCAGGTGGAAAAAGTCTACAAGGACCAGAAAAACGCTGACGTTCAGGAAAAGTTTGAGGAATTATCCCGCATGAGGGAACATGTAGTCAATCAGGTATCTATACAGATTAACCTTTAACCCCTTCAGTGCACCTGATTCATCAGATAACCCCTGTAAATGACCTTTCCATTGGTAATCCCTTGACTATTTCCCAAGCATAGGCTTAATACAGGGACCACCACCCACAGGTGTCGTGGTATAGTGGTTCATTCACTTGACTCTCAATCCAAGGGTCGAGGGTTCCAATCCCAGCCCGGCACTTTAACGTCCTTTGGCAAGACATAATTCAGCACTTGCCCCTCTTCATCCTGATGTAGTATAAATGGGTATCCTTGAATGCACGGAGGGAGCACTACGGTTGAATCCAATGACCGGGGTAATGATGTACCTGTAAAGCACTTATCACTGATGTATTAAGTGGGACTGCACTACTTGTAGCTACTTTCGCCCTCTATAGCAAACAATGTCTTTGCGGTGACCGTTGGTCCCAAATTATCCTTTTTTTCTTATGTTAATTGAGAGCTGATTTGATGAGATAACCACCTGTCAGTAACCAAATGATCCTCTTTTTCTTATGTTAATCGAGAGCTGATTTGATGAGATAACCACCTGTCAGTGACCATGCAGGGAGGTCTAATCCCTCCTGGACAAACTAGTGCAGATAGGCTTAAAAAGCGCTTTTTAAACCAAAATATATTGTTATTATTATTATTAATTATACATAGTAATATTTTTCATTCCATTTTATGATTTGTATTCATGGAATGTAAATCATCCGATTCCATCCACACCGACTGCTCTTGAATATCCATGTACTAAATGTACAGACTTGCATGTACTTTACATCCCTGTTAATAAAAGACTAACAAAACTACAGCTAATTTAAAATCCAGCTAATTTGAATCCTTCAACGATTAATAATTCAATGAAGAGAATAGAAAGGAAAGACTAACATATTGTATTAAAGAGAAATGAAAAATCAAGAAAAAACTATATTTTAACATTATGTTAAAGGAATATGAGTGCCCTTTAATAATTTGTTATTTAAACTTCAGTACAAATTTGTGCAACTCTGTTTTACACCTTGTTTTGTACATGTAGATTATTTTCTTATCGGCTGCCCTGTGTGCTTCCCATTTTGTGTTTTATGTAAGGAAGTAAAGTAATGTGCATGAAATATAAGGGAACCTTTATTCCAGTTTCAATGTTGTTCATTTGTCAGAGTTGTGGTCAAAAGCTGTGATAAAAAAATAGTTGTTTTATGTTTTGCATATTATTATTACTCTTTGACATGTTCAGGTGTTTGCATTTTTATCAATGAAAATGGGCTAGCAATACAATTGTATGGAAGGGAAAATATATATAAGTTCTTTCGTCCCACAACATACCAAGTATGGATAAATTCATTGCTGTGATTGTGTTGGCAAATTTTCAGGGGGAAAAAATGGGTGTTCCTGCATTGTTGAGTGGAAAAATAACTTTATTTTTCAAGAGAAGCATTTCTGGATTCTTTTCCCAAAGTTTTTATACAAAGATATTAATGTGCATAACACATGCATGTAATGATTTTGTATTTCCAAAAAATGATCTCTATCTCTACATGTCTTGATCTGTTAACCTGCTAACTGCCGAAATCTCTGAATTCCATAGGCTTAATACATGTTTTTATGTTTGCTTTGCCCAGATTGATAACAACAAAGATAAGATGGTTAGTTAGCTGAGTTCATGGAGGCTGCTTCAGCATCGGATTTTGAGGAAGATAGCGAATGGCAGGTAAGAAATTAAACAAAACAAAAATATTAAAAAAATCAGTAAATATTTGTTTTTTATGTTGCATCCATCTGTAGATCCTTTTACAAATCTGAGATGCATGGCCCTACATGTTTAATATCAGTGTCTGTGATATGGTGTAATATTGAAGCCCTAAAAAAGTTGCGCTTCAAGATGATCAAGAAGTGCCTCAAAAAAGTAAAAATCTTTGAGTGACCGGTTTTACCATACTCATTTTCCCCAATAGACTGTTGTGTTATAAAAGTCACAGGATTCCTGACTGACCTAAAGGTTTATAATTATGATTGCAGCATGAGCTAAATCCTGGATTTTGTTTCAGAATCTGAGGCAATGTTACCAAGTCACTTTAAGCGATGTACGAATGTGACTACATACATCAAAGATTTTTCATTTTCATCTGGTTTGTAATTGTGAACGGGCTCCTTCTCCTTCGCAGGATTTGAATCAAGAATCTCAATTCACGGAGGGGGATCTAGAAAGGTACCAGGAGGAGTTGAGAAGAACGTTGGAAGAAAACCAAAGCCAAGATGGCCGAAGCAGGGGATAACTTTGTGAGGGTCAGACAGCCACAAGGCCAACAGGATGCTGTTAATATGAACCAGGCAAGTCAAGATTTTTTTAATAGAAAATGTTAAAGACACTCTGTAGT